>JAMBLF010000318.1:0-307666 GCA_030578115.1 Leucoptera coffeella | reverse complement strand
TTATATGACGATGTTTAGAAGTCTTTGAGTTTTCATGTTACAGAATATGAGTGGAATTCTGAAAATCTCTTTGCTTTTAAGTATTTTTCGAAGAACTTACTTCATAATATAGTATAAGCCTTTTGAATAAAATATCACGTAGCCAATCATTCATTACACGTCACAACAAAGGTCTTGGGTAATACACTTCACAAGAAGGAACTCTTTCGGGGTAGTCAGAGGCTTGAGTTACCACCTTTTCATCAAAAAGGTATTTAGCCAATCGATTCTTACGTTTCACCCTGCCAAGAGGTGGTGTTTCATCTCGTTGTAAAATCATACATACACATCACTCAACTCTACCTACAGACGGATAGACAGAGATCAAGATGTAATATTGTTCCCGAACCAGGAAAACCAATTTCGCTTCATTGACACCACCATCACAGACACACGCAGCGATTATAATGCGTATTTCTAACCTCAAGCTTTATTCACACTCAGCGGTTATATGTACTTCTAATATCATTTTCTTTTTCAGTACATATAGGCGCACTAGCAATATCACTAGTCCCATGCTAAAAGTAACTAAGGGATGTTGTGCCCTGACATTCTATCCACTTTATAAGCATACAGGTGCTCCCAAGCTGATATAGAATTACATTTATTATGCAATGAGTCGGAGGCTTTCCGGTCGGAACTCAAGTTGACGCCCCCCGACCTTCCCATTTACGAATTTCGCATTAATTGCCCTCCACCGCAGACATTTAATATCTTCCCAATGCGGTTGTTTAATAAAAGGTACGTGGACAAAAAATAATCGATTCACGCACTGTACTAGAGGTGTGGAAAGGTTAGATGTGCCTATATAGTTTTGATAAATTACTGTATTTTATATTGCCATGCCTCTAGATATAAAATTAGGAAAGTGTATGATAGAAGTGAAGCAAATCAGTAAAAATGCTTAGTTGAATTAATTACTTAAACACAATGTATAAAGAAAACAGTATTTAAAAAAAATATATTATAAAGTTTGTTGTTACTTTAATCATAAATAAGCTTATCTAGGAAATAAAATCCAAGAAAATATAATAATTGAGATATATGAATCAATACAGAAGGCTATAGCTTTGAGCAAAATATTTTTTTATAGATAGGTAACGTTATTTTACAATGGTTAAGATTATCAGTGAACATGTGTACAATATAAATAGATACATCAAACACCAATACAGTTTACATCTTTGCGTCACTCAAAAATCTTTGGAAGCTCACATCCGCGCCCTTTTGAATGAGAGCAGTTTACAAACATGTAATGCGATATTTTCTACAAAACGATTTGTTGTTTGCTTGCAAGATACAAATTTGTACAGCCGACGTTGCAAGTTGTAAGAAATAGGTAGAGTGATCTAAATAATTGTATCGTTATTAAATGTTGTTTTAAATATACTGTGTTAGAAACTAGAGCTAAGAAAAGCCTAAACCCTTCTCTCTTATCAAATATCCCTTTTACATTGGTCATATTATTGATATTGTGTAACTAATGAATACAAGGGTATGAATATATCATTGAGCCTACTAATGCTGACAAATTTGTAAAAAAAATACTGATATTAATGAGAGAGACCAAATGGCTACAGAAAATATTAATTTAAAGGATTAAAATTTATTGTTTAATCTCGATAATAAGAGTTTAAATTTAACAATCGTAACAATGAATGTTAGACGCTAGTAACAGAAAATAAATTAGGCATCACCAGGTATATATTATGAATACATATGCCATATAATATCTAACATTCTACCGCCTGTACAAGAGGCGTATCTCGCAACAGGAACTAGCTACTTGTGCCGCCAAGATTTCTGACTGACACACTGTTTGTGCAGGGAAAAAGTATTAAGTTCCTCACTTATTGATACACGTTTGTCTAACTGGTAGTTAAAATGCACCCGGTATCACGTTTCAAAAGGTAGACAGGGTACATCTGTTGCTTTTTACGTTTAGTCTAAGCCGTGTTCGGTATTACATGTGAATGTTACTTAGACAAGTGACTTTAAAACACATGCCTTTAAAAGTAAACCTTATGAGTTTGTCTGGATGTATCGTTATTTAACAAATTTCTAGATGGTTTTATATATAGTTGTTGGATATTACTTTATATATGTTTGGATACTATTTTTATTATTAAAACCACGATATATCATTATATGATCATTAGTAAAGATGGCATACTATTTTTATTATTAAAAATTAGTACTTTTATAGAAGCATAAGATAATACCTTATTCTAGAATTCAACGTATAGACCACTAACTTAGAAGGAACTTATTAAGCTATTCTTATTAATGTCCCTTCAAAGTATTGTATGAATAAGATTCTGTGAAACCAACCTGCACTAAATACTCTGTCACTTGTTTCGGGTGCTACCCATTATACATTCCATTCATTCTCATACATGAATACACTGTTGATTAATAACATAAGTTTCGAATTAAACAAACAGGATGGTACACCTACCTTAAACACATGTTTTAGTTTATCCGACAGGTGGATTCTCATACAGAATTCTTCAGAAGGAAACGTGGCATACTGGATTTATTATTTCGGTCACATCTGTACTGTGTTACTCTAACTAGATACTAATAGATAACTGCGGTCTTTTTATTCGGCGACCCCGCTTTTTGTATTCTTTTGTTCAGTCCTCAATGCCAAATGTTGGGTTTATTTATCGAGGGTGCGTTTTTAGATCGCTAATCGTAAAAAATGAGATGATTTTATTAAGTATCTTACTTTGGTTCTGTAGCATAAAAATAATTTAAACATTTCTGATTGGGCAATTTGCAACGCTTTTGTAAATAGAAAGCAGCTAATAGCGCAATAGAAATTCTTACAGGTCCAATTAGATTAACTGAATGCATACGATTAACAATAATTGCGTTAAGTATGGCGTTCCTTATAAGACTTGAAGTTGGCACATAAATACATATATATACCTATTTATTTAAATATCTTTTATATAAGCAAATTCTACACTCTATAAATAAGGTCGCTACTGCAGCTGCATTATTTTTTGACCGCCCAACCCTAAAATTAAGAGGGTAAATCCATACTTGTCGGGACCCATGTATCTCTGAACATTTTTAATAACAAATGTATTCGGATGAATGATGCGGTACACTTGTGACCACTTGTTTTTTTATTAAATTGTTGTTTTGTTATAAACAATGGCGCAACAAGTGTGTGAAAGTGATCTCTTAGAAACGGTTTTCCCTTTACTCATACATATGTGCTATTTTCCCATGTTATCGATTCTAATCATAGTGTATATAGATACATATATTAACGCATCTACGTTCCTAAGGGGATAGGCAGACACTATCAATAGCCACCTGAAACGATCATGACAAATTTCCCTTGCTTCTTATACATGCTCTTCTATTCTTCACGCTGCGTACACCCAACTATCTGTGATTTAATCTGTGTATGATCTACGCGGGCTACCCCGTCCAACTATACCTTCCACTTTGGCTCTATAAATCATAGTGTGATAGAGTAAATTGTAATAACTGTAATTTTTCTAGCTTTCGTAGATATTATATACGTACATTTAAGAAACAAGAACCACAGCCTAATAAAATATATTGATTTTCATTCACTTTATTATTCATGTGTTCATAATGAAATAAGTTACCTTTATCTTGAACTAAAGATATAATAATTTAATTTACAATTTCAGTGTTTATAATGAAAAAAATAAGTTTCCTATATGTCGAACTTCATACAAATATTTACTGATTCCCTAAGTTTGTTTTTACAAGATACCGATGGTTGTATATCATTTGACCCAACATGTGTGCATTCAGTTTATTAATCAATCATTTGACGTTGGTCAAATATCCATTTAAGATAACTTCGTACCGTTGGGAAAAGAATCGGAGGCAAGATTTTGGACGTAAATTATCGAGATAATAAAAAATCTCAGAGTTTCTTTAAATATTGCTAGTTATACGTTACGTAGATGAGAGTTATAAAAAGGAAAAAAAATCGTATAGTCATGACCATTACATTAGTCGTAAAAAATGCGGTTATCCAGTTGCTGTTTTACTAGCTCTTAATCTTCGCAGCTAAAATTCTTAATCAACACGTAATTTTATCATAATATATGAGTACTTGTTCATATTTATTGAGTCAGAAATTGGTATTGGTATATTAAGAAAATGACTTACTCTAATTCATACTGAAGTACATACCCTATAAACAATTTTACTATGTATTATGCCTTAAAATTTAATACACACTCAAACTCAGTGTTCCCTTCGATCAGAAAAACTCATTATGAACATATAATATATTTAGGACACAATAACTATCGATCTTTTCTACTGACCGTCCAGCATCGTTAATCGACCTCATCTCAGACTCCGACCACCCAACCTAAGATTATGCAACCACGTGCTTATCAAATACGGCATTAAAGATGACGTTACCAAACCGATGTTTAGTAAACATTCACTCTTCCCATAATGCTGTACTTGTGAATCTTCGTGACTTCACTACGTGCTTGCCTTATTTATGACTGTGGCTTAATTAAATGATATATTGTGGATACGAACCGCCATAACCGATCCATGTTGTAAGTGCTCGATGTACATGCGTGTCAAATTTGATACTTGGGAAGTGGTTTACGAAATATGTGTTACTAAAACGCGTGTCTGAACGCCTGAAGCGCTTATGAAGTAATATTGTAGTCAAATATGGATAGAACATATAACTGGGAATATAATAGTCTTTATATAATGATTATTGAATGTATTTATTCAATTTGTAGAGAATCAAACACTACTATATAGGTATACTCACGCCTCAACATATAAACACTAGTACGGAAAACGTTATTAATAAATCTTTGTGTGTGTATAGACATCTAGAATTATTGTTAATCGCAATGTAACATATCTAAGTTTCATTAGACCATACAATAATTCATCATACGGATTCCGAATAAAGATAAGTATATATACCGTATATACTGTTTCCCTCAAAACCTTATTTTGGTACAAAAATTCATGGTCACATGAACTGAGATAACTAGCTACATTTCGGGGTCCCAATTAAAATTTCGAAATAATTGAGCTTTCGGACAATAATAAATGTTCTTCTTTGGGCTGTTCCGAAATTCCCAATAAGCTACCGCTAATTACGTAATTCAAGGACCGTGACTGAAATAAAAAGAGATAGGTACGAGCCATTGTGGCGGCGAAGCCAAAGGGTGCTACGAGGAGGGAGAAGAGATATCTACCAGGATAGGGTGGCTATGGAGCTGGTTATTGATATGGTTTTAGTTTTTACTGAATTAGGAAGCCAATGTATGTAGTGGTAAGTAATGTGATTCAATAGAGATGCTGTATAGTTGTAAAATATGTTTGAATAGAAATGCTGTATTTATCGAGATTTTTACCTATTTATTAAATGAGTGTATTTTATCCCAATACAGTTAATGTTTCTTAACCTTAGGAAAGGCATTACTATTATGAATATGAAGTTCAATACTCTTAAAAAATTAAAATATCGTGAAGGATGACTTTAATTTTTATTCTACTTTTTGGATTTGAGCAAATACATAGCTGTGAAAAGATATGGCAATAAATACTAGAAAAATATATGAAAGCTTTTAGAAAATTGCTTCTTATTAGGGTACACCGTTTACCAAATTTAATTAATATCTCACTCCACCTTTATCTATATAATCTTCATCCCTTTTACTTTGAACCGTCAAATAATATGTACATCTCCACGCCCTTTTGTATCCATGGACAGCTGGCTCTTTTTAATGAACTATTGTGAGAAGATACACTGACTGTACCACCAAAAGCTCTCCCGACTCAATACAGAGTAATCGGCTAAGTATTTTAATAAGCACCTAATATTATTTGACACTTTTAGTGACAGATGCGAGAATTGAACTGCAATAACCAACTTTAATAATGGGAATAAAGTTCAGTTCATTTGCGAAATAACGTGTCAAATCCAAATGGCTACCAGTTTAACCTGACCCCTGTATTTAGTAGTATTTGTAAGGAAGGAGAGGGTTTATAAAAATTGGATGTTGTGTTTCATATAGATTTATATTTTATGCACATATGCCCTTGGTAATGCTAAAGCCACTTGTCATTTTGTGGCCAGTTCTTTCTTTTGTTATTTTGGCGGTTTGTTTGTTGAACTAATTTTGTGAAGGGATTCATAAAGGGATGATAACAAATGTTACGATTCAAAGTTGTATCGAGTTATTTATGAAACGAAGTATCAAATAAGTTATATTAATGCTAGTTAGCAATGTAAAGTGTATATTTAGGTCAACATAACTACATATATGCAGGTATCATACTAAAATAAAAGTGACTGCAGGAATTGTTATGATTTATCTTTTGTAAAACAATATTTTGTATCATTAAACTTGAATATTATTTTCATATAAGTATAAGGAGTCGCATAGAATATCGATATAGGGAAAGTACTTTGCAAGGATCGGGAAAAGAGGATCCATTATCTTTGTCTAATTCTCTGTAACGAGGGTTGATGTAATATTATTCCAACATAACGTCCTATTACTTACGACTTGCTTCGTTGATCGTTACTACAAACACACTTAGCATATGATGACAATGTTCCCTTTAAACGAAGTCAGTTTCCCAATCACAAAACAGCGTCTTTGTTTCGGATTCCCATCACGATTTGTGAGAAGTTTCCAACGTTTCACTTTAAGTAACACCCAACAACTATGTCCTAAACAATCACTTGCCGCGACTAACTTACCTACACGGAGTGACTTCTCAAAGACAAGTCTCCGGGAACCAATAACACGTTTATAAGGACTTAAACCTGTTGAACTTCTGATCTTTACCAATTTTGGTAAAGGAAAATCACTTATTCGCTACTTGAAAGCACATGCGTCCTGGTAATTGACAAATACTGGCATAACTTGCTTGACAACCTAGACATTAGACGTCAGAAAAACGCCAACATATTTACTCAAGATATATGACTTTATAAGTACCTACTTAGTTTTTCTGTTGGAAATGCGATGAAAAAGCATTTATTAATTTGTATTTTACCATGTAATGTATATTGTCTTTTATCTTCAAAACTTTTGCCATTTTGAAAAAGAGTGACGTTAGAAGTACCTATAACCGCCGAGTATGAGGAGGTGTATGAGAGTCAATGAGGCGAAAGTGGTTTGTTAGTATCGGAACAAATGGTGATCTGTGATCTCTGCTTACCCCTCTACAGGGAATCAAGCATGATGTGTATGTTTTGTATCATTTAACTAATATAATTACGAGATTTATGCTTAACGCTTTTAAGCATCTGAACTAGAATATCGATAGTAGTAAAAATGCTGCTGCATTCAGACTACCATTGCTGGTATAAAACAAGAACAATAAATTTGCATGAATACCCTTTTTCAGCCTGCACGTGGATGGAAAACAAAACTGCACTCACATATATATCCCAATATCGGCAGATAATCTCAATTAATTGAGAAACCATGTTCATTAGCACCAATCGATGACTAAGTCGGCAAACTCTCCGATAAGGGAAGCTTAAACATTTCACATTTGCTTACTGCAGCCTTATTTAGCTAATGAATTATCTCGCTACATCCGTCCTCAGCACGTACAAGGGCTTACATGCTAGTCGTTGGAATTTTTGCCCTAGCGAGCGGTAGCCCTACCTCTGCTTATCTTGTCAAAGTCCATAATAACTGGGATTAGCAACGTAAGTAGTTTGCAGATGTTGAAACGGTTTTTGGTTTCGTAAATCAAAAATAGGAATGAAGGGTTGTCGACGCGGCTGTTTTTAAATGGCCGTCGCTGGCAATTAAAAATTAAAAACAAGCCTTATCTGGCCATCTACCGCCACCCATGGTGCCCTAAATAAACACAGGCGTAATTAGAAAATGTGATTTCAGTTGCTTTTTATATTTCCGTCTATTCTGATTGTGCAATAAGATATGAATTTTTAACTGCTTTCGTTCGTTAAATACGATAGTAAAGTCTTTAATTTGCTCATGTTTTTGTAAGGAAATCTATGGTTTAATATAATAAAAGTGTTTTTAAAAGCATTTGTATACACACACGTATAAAGAAAGTTAATTTAAATTAAGGTGTGTGTATTTCAACTCGAAATAGCGATACTAATTTACTATTCGATATTCAATTGACAGTTGTGAACCAAATTTTAGTTGTTCAACCCTTTGAAAACATTGAAAGATGTTATGTGACTTGGGTGAATACAATAATATGTCAAGTTACGAACACACAACATTTCTAATATTTGTTACCTGTATCAATATTTGTTTACAAAACGTATAGAGATGACGTTGCGAATATAATTCTAGTTTCACCAAATTCGTAGAATAATCTCTAGTTTCCGCATCCAATATTTTATGTTTATTGTTAGAAATATTTATATCCGCTCCTTACGTGGGGCTGGAAACGAAAAAATCACCGTCGCGAGACTCCTGGGATTTCCTGAGTATACAATCCGAAGACACGTCGATAAATTTCAAATTTGTTGCCCCATAAATATCTTTTTTCACGGCCCTCTTCAGCCCCTAATCATCAGCTAATAAGCAAAAAGTCTAAGGGCTTAGTGGGACTTATATCTTAGCTCGCGACCCCATTTAAAGGCGAACCATTCTTGGCCCCTCGATTTCTAGAGTCTCTCGTGAATTTAAATTTGTAATTTTTAAATATGTCTTCCTCCACTCGTAGCACCGACCAATGAGTGAGGAATACTTAAATTAAAAAAACAGCGAACCCGCCCACAAAACGGAAACAGCTGCCGACTGGTAATTATTATACAACGCGAGTTTCTTGAGCATTGAGAGGCTATAGATTCCTAGCACAACGTGTATGAGAACTGTTATTTAAAATCACCATCTGGTCCTTCACAGGTAACCGCAATTAGAGATCATTATTCGAGGTTCAGATTTTGATTCATCATTATTAACAATTACGAAGTGTTGCCGACCAAAGAATTTTTGTTATTGAAAAGGTTGTATACTTGTAGCTACGGGAAGATAAACTCAATTTACTTTTGTTTTCCTATAGAAATTTGAAGATTACATAGGAATTACATTACAAATTTTCAGTCAGTATACTGATTAGCTAATGCGTATGTTACTAATTTAGTTATGATTTTAAGAAAATATTTTTTTTAAATTAAGTAAAGTGTGATGAAATTACTAAAATTTTGTTAAATCGTATTATTCTGTTACTTTGTTATAACGACATGTTTATTAATCTAATCTGAGTATCTTTTTGCATATATACATTAAAGATAATATATTAAAAAATAATAGTTGCCGACCAGTTCGACCACACATAAAGCAGATTTAATTAAAATAAAATTTTCATATAAAATATCAACTTAAACTTGCATAACGGTACTCTTATTACGAAATGCCACACTATTCTAGTACATTGAAACTCCTCTAACTGCATCGGTTCGAAAACCAATATTCATAAACGGCTTATGGGGTCCGGGCACAAACTGCCTTGATACAATCACTATCAAAACATCTAATGCTAAAAGACAGTTTAGAGGGATATAAACGTTTATAGATTCATAAAGCACAAAGCAATCTATTGTTCCTCGGCCCACGCGTTTCGGCGCCATTCCCTCTCTGAGCCTAGACAATCAATTGTCACCTCTTCAAATGTCCCAACAGTTCACCAAGTTCAAGAACCATTAGAGAACAAGTTTGGGAACGGCCGTCGGCCATAAACGATGCGATATCAAGTTACACAGCTCGAAAAAAGGTGATGAGTGGCCGGCTTCACACGGCGTTGGCACAAACTGATGGCCTTAACCGCGGTGACATGGACGGGAATCGATCGGAGACTATTAGCTGGGGAGCTACATGGCATTCTTAGCCTCGTGTGCTATAATGTTACATTTGAAATAAATTTGTCAAACGCTCGTCTTCGCATCGCCGAACGTGTTTGAGGCTTGCTCGCCGATTTTTCTCTGACCTGTTGTCGCCTAGATTAAGATCCTTATCGTGCCTTTTAAATATTTAGCGAACTGGTTTAATGTATACAATGTTTTTGTTTCTTAATAAGGTATTTATGGAATTCTGACAGATTTTATTAGGTTTTCAGTTGATGGGAAATTGTATTCTAGGTTTCGTTTAACTGTTAATATTTTATGTTTCAAATGACATAAACCAGAGATATCAAACAACTGCCTCATATGCAATAAGTGCTATGTTTACGTAGTATATGAATTTAATCGTATAGAATTGACGTGACCTTATGAGCAATTTAAATATAAATGTGTATAAGCTGCGTTTATGTTTATGTGTAATCGGTAATAAGATGTTTAAATAACGGGTTTCTTCTCAAACATAAGTTTAAATGTGATATAACCGATTTTTATCAATTCGGGTAATATTATTAATCTTAAATTTGATTATACCAAAATATTAATGAAACTTTCAAATGAGGATGATCGAATTTTTATACGATATCGTATATACGTTCCAATAAAGTTCTATAATAATATTAAAATTATAAATTCACCTATTTTCGAATAAGAATAACCTCTAAGAAACAAAAAAAAATGTATGTGAAGGTGTATGAGATCTAATGAAGCGAAAGTGGTTTGTCAACATCGTGACAGATAGGTGATCCATGATCTCTACCTATCCCTCAACAGGGAAATGGGTGTGATGTGTATGTAAACTTCTATCAACCATGGTTTTCAATTAAACATGTAAGCATATAACTATACTAAATGAGTCAACTCTATGACTAAAGTTTAAAGACTAAAGTAAATGGCAGTTTTGGATAAAAGATATGATAAGATAGAAGAATATTTCTATTGGTCTATATTTATATATTGACTCAATATTATCTGCAATAAAAAAAAATTTTATAGTATGCTTTTAATGAATATTGAATCTAAAGTAAATAAATCCGGAAATGATTGTAATTATAAGCTATCTATTTAGCGGGAAAAAAATTGCAATGTTAACAATCCTGTTAAATGGACTATTAATTGAGATGTTATTAAATAATTTTCTCTAAGTTTATGTTTGGACTAATTATCTCAAAATGAATATATCTAGAGTATTTTCTTAAAGGAGGAATAATATAAAATAAACAATTTGTTCAGAAAACAAAAGAGCTCTTGATTTTGCGTACTAATTATGTAATCTGATTCACACAAACACACATCACGTCCATTTCGTTTTAGAAAGATAGGCCGCTATATTGGCCATATATCTATAATACTGACTATTATCTTTTCTCTCACACCTTTGTTTTTCTTGTAAATAGTATATACATACGCTTCACGACTTTTAGCCCTAACAAGCTAGTCTGAGGACTGAATTACCAACATGTATCGTTATTAGTTAGTATAAATAGCATTTCATATTAGGATTCTTAAAATACAAATATATCGAGAAGTTAAACTTCATCGACAAAGTTCTATTTGAAATGAAATAAAGCCTACGCTACACTTTCTGCAAGTCGTGCTCTTTCCGTAAAAATAAAATAAACTGAGACAGTCTTTCAAGTGGAAGCGCGGCTGTACTAACGCCAAGATAAACGCTAATAAGTATCTACCAACGTTGTGTAAGAAGAGAAGTAATGAAAGTCGATAATCCAGTTCGGTTTCTTAGAGGCTGCCTAACAAAGGAGGCTCGAGGAAAGTCAATTAAAATACTGTTTATTCATCCGTCGAACATTCGGACAATGATTTATAGTTTCGCAGCGGGCAATCGGCGCGAGCGCACTGTCGCCGCCGCTTTTCAAATTAAAATCGTATACTCGAGGGCGTGAGCTTATCCACATAGATCAATTTAGATAAAAATAAATATTTGAACATTAGTCTATGGAAGGCAACGGACGATGCGAACTAAATTGATTATGTCTGTACAAATGATTACTTGTCAAATTCCAGGAACGCTCCGACTTTTAATGTCAGAGATCGATATCGTAACTACCTGCTAAATGGTGATCAATAAAAAACGATGTAGTAGACAAAATATTAATTTATTCATACTCTGCATTTGGAAGCGTAATAAATACGATTTTAACTAAGGTTACATCACAAATGTATGTACTTATTCGCTTAATTACATTTTAATATTTACAATTGACTAGGATACATTTCAGTTCTTTACAATACTCTCATTCATAACTTTTATTTACAAGTTAACGTTCCAAAACACATTCCATGTTTTGCCTTCCTAAATGCGTCTTGCATTAACTATATACTCCAATTTATCACATTTTTACATAATCTTTACAAAAATTACAACACGTCAATTATTTATTCAGGAACATTTTACTCAGATATGGAATGTGATTAATATTAATTGAAGCAAACGCTGTTTGTAATGTTTCGAATACAATAAAAGAAATGAATTCATTTAGTACCTAATTACTTTATCTACACAGGTACGTACTCGTTCTATTGAAAAATATAATTCAATCCTAGAAGCACCGAAACTTTCTACAGTAAACTATTTACACTATCTAACTATACATAACAATTACCTTGTTCAATGATATGGCAATGATCGTTGCTTATTCGTCACAACACAGTCCTACACAAAATAAGTCTTCCTCATGTTATTGGGGCGAGGGTTGGTCATGGGGATCTGCTGGGCGGGCCTCAGGGGTCTTTCTTCACACTGGTGGTTGTCTATGGAGACGTAGCTATGGTGATGAGGTAGCCGATCATCCGGGCGGCCATCACTGCTGGCTACAGAACAAGTCTCGTCTTCGGTACTCCTGGCAGAGACCTCGGCGCTGGCACTGGTCGAGTGCAGCGGGCTGGACATCATGAGCACCGGTGGCGCCATCCCGTACTTGTACCAAGGGTCCTGCGCGGAAGGTGGGGCGGTGTACCTCAGGTTCCCGTGACGACTGAACCCCTCCCTATGAGCACTTTTCAAATTATTCGCGTTGTGAAGCGTCCGATTCGGCAACGTGATGTCTACATCCGGTAACCGAAAATTTAGCTTTTCCCAACAGTTTCTCTCACCCCACACTATCACTGTACACGTTTTCAACAACACCTTTAAGTCTGGGTCGATGTTTATGGCACTGAGGTCTGTGGTCACTAAGAAAATGATCTTTTGCCGCCTATGCCTAACGTTCACTGAATTGATAGCACACTGTATCGCCGCTCTCGTTTCGGGGCCATACCACTCTTGTTGCAAAAAGTTTATGGATAGCACTATTATCAGTCGTTTAGAACTTTCAACTGCACTCACTAAACTATCTGTAGATCGTCTCTCTAGCAACTGCAGGTCTCTGTGTTGTAAGCACAAATTGTGCCCTGAATTCTCCAGCTCAGAACTCACGGCACGCGTCACGAAATCCTCGTCGCGGGGATTGTACACGAAGAATGCGTCGAATCGCTTGTTTTTATTGTCGTTAATGTCCTTCGGCGTTGAGCTAAATACTCGGATTCCGTATCGAGAATGCATCCACAGTTTGAAATCCTCTCTGAACATGAAGAGTAGAGCGCAGGCCAGCAGTAGCACAACCGCTATTATTAAAACTACAGCAATGTATGGAATGTAATTTTCGACTCCGTCAGTAGAGTCAATAAATAACCTTTTTAATGTTTCCGTTCCCGTTTCTTCTGTGGTGACTTCGGTTTTACACTCTTTGGCTACTGTGGCTATTGTTTTGTTCATTGGCAGGCCGTGTGCGAAGAAACACATGATGTTTTCGGTGTCTTTGGACTTTTTGGTGAGCCACTGGTTCAGCTGACCCACGTCTTTGCAATCACAGATCCAGTTAATTCCGTCAACGGATACATGTGTGCGGGGATTATTGTCTGTAATTACTCGCCATGGCATGTAATCAGCATGCCCGTTATTGTCAAGGTTCAAGAGCTCTAACGAAGGCAAGTAGTTGAAAGTATCATTCTCTATAACCTTAATTTTGTTGCCTCCTAGATGCAATTCGTTCAAGTTAGGCAATTTGGTGAACTGGGTGTTTCTTATTACATGCAGATTATTATTCTCCAAATGAAGTATTCGCAACGAGTCTATTCCATTAAATGTTCTATTCTGTATCATGTTCACATTACTGTTATTCAAATACAACACTTGCAGTCGTTTTTTGCCAATGAAAACGTGATTTCCTAGCTCTTTCAGGTCGTTCCCGTCCAAGTATAACTCAGTGGCGTCCATCGGAATCCGTTCGGGAACGTGATCATAACCAGCGTTTGAACAATCGACTACATTGGCGTTCCAAGTAAGATCGCGATAACACGAACATCTATCTGGACAAGTCATCTTACAATCACAAGCATCGAAATCACAACAATTGCAAACGGTAAAGCAGTGTGACTCATATTCGCATAAGAATTCTGAAGATTTTACTTCCAATAACAATACTTCTGTTTTCGAACGGGCATGGGTTAGAGAGCACTTTACGCTTTCTAAATCCATAACACGGGGCTTCTGTCTAAGGTCACTCAATTGATTTATTCTTTGAAGCCACTCCATGCTACAATCGCAAGCAAAC
Source organism: Leucoptera coffeella (assembly GCA_030578115.1). Lineage (NCBI taxonomy): Eukaryota > Metazoa > Arthropoda > Insecta > Lepidoptera > Lyonetiidae > Leucoptera > Leucoptera coffeella. The sequence continues at coordinate 293,125 of JAMBLF010000318.1, read as the reverse complement.
GGGTTATCACTGATATAGAACTCTGGCAAATCTTTTTCCTCCGGTACTGGTGAAATGGCGAAAGCACCGTCTTTCAATGTTCTTAGCTTGTTTGAATAGATTATGACCTTATTCAAATTGTACTTTTGTAAGAAAGTGCCGGGGTTTATTTTCTCAATGTTATTGTTATTCAACACAAGTGTTTCGATACTGCTTGGAAACGAGAACTCGTCAATAGACCGTATGTTGTTATAACTGACATCGAGCATTTTGACGCTGCATGTTTCTTTCACTCCGTAAGTGTCTTCAAGTTTTTCTATTTTATTCTCATGCATGTCCAACCATTCCAAATTGGTTGGAATGTGACTGTAGTCGAACCATAACAGCTCGTTATTTGACACGTTTAACCAAACTAGAGGCTGGTTATTTGTAAATATGCCTTTCAGGTCTACTAATTTATTACCATCCAAACCAATAGCTTTTAACTGTAAGTTGGATGAAAACGCTCCATCATCGATCTGATCAATGTTATTCGATGCCAGATTTAGTATTTGTAGCGAGGGCAAAGCGACAAACGTGTCTTTGGATATTTTCTCTATTTTGTTGCCCACCAGGCGCAAGCCATATAAATCATCCAAACCTTCAAATTCAGAAGTTGTTATTTTAGTTATCTTATTCATTCCCAAATCTAGAGATGTCAAAAATCTCAACGATTTTATAGCTTCCGGTACTTCTGATAACTGGTTTCCACTAAGACCCAAGTCGTGTAACTTGGTAATGTTCTCAAAAGAACGTAAATCTACTTTTGTTATACGGTTCCCATCAAGGAACAGTTGGTTAAGCACATAAAGGTTTGAAAAATGACTGCTGTCCACTTCTATGATATGATTGTGGGCAAGTGACAGAGAGTGTAGATTTTTCAAATTCGAAAAGGCTCCGTCCGCAACTCTCGCAATATTATTGTGTTCCAAACTCAAGAATTGTAAGCTGTTAAGATCTTGGAACAGCAACGAATCGATCTTAGTTATCCGGTTGTATGACAAATTCAAAACTATTAATCTGACTAATCCCGAGAACGTGTCTCGGTTGACCCACTCGCTCGTCAACTCATTGACAGATAAGTCCAGTATCTGCAGCTGATCGAGGCCTTCCAACAGCCCTGGCCCCAGCACGCTCAGAGAGTTGTTGTTCAGATATATTTGCTTAATATCTCGTGAAGATTGGAACATTTCTGGCGGAAGGGCTGACAGTGCGTTCGTTGACAAGTTCAACACTTGTAAATCACTCAATCCCACAAACGCACGATCCGCAACGTTCGATATTCTATTATTCTGCACAAATAGTTTTTGAAGTGATCTTAAACTTGATAGGCCATTGTCAGGCAAAGAGCTGATCTCATTTCGTGACATGTCCAGCACTTCTAGCACCGTGTTACACGACTTCCCAGGGGCAGTCGGTCCGTTGCCCCAGTCCGAAAAACCCAAGTTAGAAATGTCTTGTAGTCTGTTTTGGGTTATATTCAGTTCTTTTAGATTGTACAAGGGGCAAAATATCTCCGACGGCAAAATCCAAATGTTATTGTCGCCTAGATCGAGCATTCGCAAGTCTGTGAGCCCTCGAAAACTATCTCTATGGAATTCCATTGACATCGCAGACCAGTCCGTATTGTGAGTTCTTATTGATAAACTCCGAAGTCCACTTAACGGCGATAGCACCGCTGAAGGCACATAGCGGATTTTGCATGATTCTATCTGAAGTTCCTTTAGGTTGTGGAATCGAGATAACAATTCCGTTCCTTCTTCCTTGATGCGGCCGACGTCCAAGGAGCTCTCGAAGAACAGCACATCGGTGCACCTCAGATCCAGCGCCGTGATGCGCTGCGCTTGTGAGGGGCTGAGGCCCGCGAGCAGCTCCGTGGCGCCCGCCGCAGTGCGCAGGGAGCACGCCAGCTGCACCCTGGTGGGCTCTCCGTTGCCTCCGGACACCCGCTGCCACTCGCATTCCTGCGGAGCCTCCGCCACCCGGCTCGTGAGCGAAGCGCCGCCTGCGCCTATCCACAGGGAAAACCAAGTCGCGCACCACACACTCAATAATCCAATTTTCACCATTTTGAACTAAAACACTATTATTCTGTCACACTAACTTAAATTGTCCCTTTTGAACTCTTAGCTTGAACATATTCATCGCTGACACAAGTCCAGGCGCGCTGGGAAAACTTTTAATTTCTCGTCAAACTTGTTCCGATACGCGACTCATAACGGCACGAACTTTGAGCGGCCGCCGTGAGTGTACCGCTCTGCTCGGGGCTCGGACGAGGACTGCCGGCCGGTGGCGCGAGTTGAGCGACCGGTGACAGCCTGCGCCCCGCGCGCTTCGCTCCTCCCCCGACAGAGGCAGCCGATATGCGCCTCTCGCTCCTTTCAAAGTTCACAACGGCAACAAGTTGCTCGCCGCAAGATTGGCATGAACAGAAGCGAGCTTTGCGAGCTTTTATAAACAGCGCCATGCCTACTTTGTTTGTTTTACCTAATCATAATTTCAATCGGTTCTCTCCCTTGCGGAAACCGTGCGAAAACTCAACTGCGTGCGCCCATGTGCGATGGTTAGGCAGCTGATTATAAATATTGACATATTTCTTGCCTATATTTAACAAAAACTGATACAGAAGGGCTATGTATTCTTAAGTAATATTTTTTTGTTTAATCCTCGCTTATGACTACCTGAATGGTCTTGTGACACATTTCGCGATAAGATTCTGTTATCAACCACAAATTAGTCAGCGGTGACATCATTTGTAGTCCATACCTTAAACCTTAGTAAAATAATTTGGGAAACTATATTCTGACACGCTACGCCTGCATTGTAGAGCTGACGCATTAACTGATAGTACCTAATTTATATTACTGTTAACGACCACATTATTACCGAGAAACTCTTTAAACAAGGAAATAAAGATATGTATAATGTACATTGTACGATACCGCCTATCGTTTATGGTGAGGTGGACTTTTCAATATAGGGTTAATAGCCGATAGTTGGATGTTAGTGGTAAGAATGGAAACCGAACGAATTCCTGTGATCACCTACTTAAAAAACTATTTAAATAGTTTTAAGAGCTTCAAGTGAGCACTCCGATAACTTTTTTAACCGCCCATCCTTTAATGGTTATTATCTCACGAGCTACTCGTACAACATATTTTGGGCATAGTCTAATAGATCTATTTGGAAAATACCTTATACTAATGAATATTATAAGAATTCTTCCTATTATTATCTATAACTTCTTGATAATTTACCTAAGTATGAAACAAACGTAGGGCGAAGTTATTAAAATGCACAAACAGTTATTTTAAACTATGGCAAAAGGTTTTTATTACTCTCGCTTCAGTGAACGCATTTTGCATGAACCGCTACAAGGAGCGCCATCTAGTTTTATCTTTGCGAACTCCCTCTACACTATTGATAGAGACTTTCATTACGATTATAGCTCTGTTTATTTATTTTTTAAATTCTTTATTAAGTAATTTACCGCTAAGGTTATGTCGTTTAAACGTTTAAACGGCGTTTAAACTTCTTGTTATTCCATCGCCATGGTTACACCAACGCCGCCAGCCGCTACAACCGAAGAATGAATTCGAAGCTCCAATAAATTCTTCTCTTCCTTGTTCTTCGGTTCGTTCCAGTTGAAGATCCAAATATAACCCCAAAGCAAACATATTTAGCCAATTTCGCATTACAACTGACTAAATATTCAGCCGAAAATAATTATTTGTATTTTCAACTTTCACCGAGCTGCTGAATTTGTTGACGAACCATAGACGACTGATAGCTCTGTTTATTGATAGAGACAAATTGGCTTAAACACTAAATTTATTATATAACTAAATAATTCAAATAAATGCAAATTATAATATAACTAATACTAAAAAATCTTAAGCCTTAATAAAATTAAATATGTACATGTCACTTACCTGATAGTATTTTCAATATAATGTCAGAGACTAGAAAACCATGCTAATAGTATTTTATATGCATTGACAATCCTATATCCTAATCAATAAGACCGCAACTACATCTGTACCTTAAAATAATCGTGACAGAGATGTCCCAAACTTCTGGCAATCCCTATTCATAATAAAGATAACATTCTCATGAATTAGACTCATTAATTGATATTTAATGGATTGATTGACACGAGTGATCTTGTTTTGTGTTGGAGAGGCCTGTGTCTAGCAGTGGACTGCAATAGACTGATTGTTTTGATTTGATTGAAGACTACACTAAAATACACTGTTATATTTTCTCATACAAAAATACATACATACTCTTGCATACACACAAAGATGTCTTTCGGGATAGTCAAAGGTTCGAGTACAAAACACCGTCATTGCCAACCTCTCTTACTTTCGAATTACTAGTGTCTTGCACAAAACGAAATGCGAAAACGATTTTATCACCCGATGCCTATCAACGGGATGTGTCGACTTAAAAAGCGCTCTCAAAGGTGAGGAAAATACTTAAACCACGCATCGGCTTCATTAAAGGGAATCCCTTTTCAATATGCAAAGGCTGCCGAATCAAATTCTTAAAGCAAAAAATCAATTGAACTTAAACGTTTTATTCTTTAATGCTGCTAATTACAAAACTGCACTCTTTTTCGGGTACCTTTGATGTTTATGACAACAGGCCAATGGTTTTGTATTAATTTTCGATATTTCTTGTACATTTGAACTGAATATAAGAAACAGCGCTTAGAAATTTTGTGTGCAATCTACGGGATCTAAAGGCTTTACCACTATATCTAAAGGACACACACTGCCAATAAGAAATTCAATTGCATAATTAGTGATAAAGACAAAAAAGTATTTTATTATTTATTAGTTAAGTAATTCACATGTATCTTTAATAACTGGTTGGACATAAGAAAATCGATTTTAATTCATATTTATTTATATGGACATAAAGTTTTATTTAAGTTAGTTAGTAAGTTTTAATTTTTTATAATTCTTTTCACTCTTTTAGGCATATTTTGGCATTTTCAACCGAAACCCTACAAGTTTTTCAGAAACCCTATTTATGATTACGTTCATTGAAGTGTCATCTTCTCAGAACTTTTTACTACACTAACAACTTTTTGTGCACAAAAACAGATGAGCCTTGCTAGTTTGGGACTTCTGTGTCCAGCTGCCTTTGTCTTGGCATATCGTAAGAAGTGAATAAGAGATGGAAGAATGTGGGGTAAGTTTAAAACACGTACACTTACACATTTTTATAATATTAATTATAATAATTTACGAAGGATACTGGTTAGATATAGTATATTATATGTTGAAATATTCGCTAATAAAAACAATTCAAAACTGTCAACCCCGAAAGGAATTAAAAGACCTGACTGTATATCCAAGAATTTGTTTCTTATCTATAATTATTCATACATCATTGTCGTCTTTTTTCTACAAACTACATTCTACACACTAATATAAAAGACAAACGTGTTCACGACCATTAATCCTTGCGGAGTAGTCAAAGTTAGAGTATCAGAGGTTCAGGTGTCCATGTCCGCAATTGCAAACGTAGTAAATATATGCCCATTTCCCATATATTTACCATACTTACATATATTGCATATATCTACTACTTTTTTATATCCACAATTCATCTTCAAACTCTATCCCAAAACTACCATGCCTCATTCAACCAACACATTCGTAATCTGTGGCTATCACAGACATGACACATCCATATCCTGACCACAAACATTTTGTGGTCACCAACATCCTTGTTGTGCGTTGTTATCTATAGATGGCGTGATTGTTATTCTAAGCTCGGTCTCAGAGAAATATAGAATTATAATGAAATAAATATTTCATAACATGTATTTATATAAGTGTGTAAAACATTGAAAATTTGAACAAATTATTCATCACAATTACCCATAGGTACCACATGTATTATGTTGAAATGCAATAGTTAATTACATACATATACATCATGCTCGTTTCCCTACGGAAGGGTAGACAGTGATCACGAATCCCCGATTGTCTCGAATATACATACATATATAGAGTTTAGTAGATATTGCAATTATGCTCCGAATGTACCTATTTTGTAAAAGTGGTTTGTCAGGAGCAAAATGAAGATCCGTGATCTCTACCTACCCTTCTGTAAGGTAACAGGCGTGATGAGTATGCAAAATAACTTTAAGTAACCTAATCTTAGACCAAATTTAAAAACAAAGAGATAAATTTTCTTTGGTCAATTTGATTTACTATCAATATTATCATTATTTTTGTTATTATTATATTATCATTATTTTTATCATTGTTATTCCCAAATAAGGTTTTACTAAGGTTCATCATAATAAGGTTCATCTTTAACTAATTACTAAAACATAAATATTCGTAACAAAGAGTTACAAACCCATATCCACCCATACGAGTATTATAGCCGTGAGAGTAAATGTTTGTTCTTAACGGAGTAAGCACTTTACACTTCAATGTCGTATAGGATATTAACCGGCAAAGCATTAGTAAGAACTTAAGATATGCATAAAACTGAACGTTTCAAGCAGCGAGAACGACTGTAGATGGGTAGACAGAGATTAGGGGCCAGCTATATCTTTTTATTGGATTTCCTAGTACTTGAATTGCAGTGATAGGGATGTATAAAAAATGCTAAGTAGCTGACGTTCTTCTCAATGTTTCGTTTAAGGCGACTAAGGTATTGGGATCAATGGATGGGCTAGCAAAGAGATACCTACATTTCATATAAAAGCTATGAAAACTTCGATAATAATGCTAAAAGCGATGTATGATATAATATATCTCCAAGGTTCAGTTCACTCCGGAATAGATTAAAATATGCGTATGCAGTCGTATATTGTAGGTATCGGAATTAAACTAAATTATTATCAATGTTCCACATCAATGCAATCATAAGCCGATTATTATGATAAAAATACCAAAAAAATTTCTCCTTAATCCTATCTACCCTAAAAGGGACAAACTATGTGAGTATAACTATGTATGTACACAAGCTATGTAAATATATACATATTTGTGTTGCAGTTTTGACGAGTAGGCCAACGAAGATTTATTTGTTTATCCCCAATGGGCGAACGAAACACGATATTTCAGCCACAATATTAATTTTACAACCACATTTACGATAGAGACAGTGACACATTGACCCCACTTAGGTATCGAATCGGTGTCTGGTTTTGATTAGCCGGGCTTCATAAAAAGTATCACGGAGACGTAAAACAAGGGAAACCAAAGGACGGCTACAGAAATAAAAGTTTTATTAGATACACACGTCTCGTTTCGCCCATTGCGACATTATTGTCACAGCGTCAGGTTACAAGCACGTCTAGAGCGAGCATTAAATAAAGTTTGCGTGTAAAACGGCCATAATATTTAGGCGGTAATCCGATATGTTTTCTAACCTCAATCGGTCGATAAATCAATCAATGTTTTTACAAATGGCTAACGAGATACTTTTAATAGTATGTAGTTGTTTGCTAGTTAATTAAGTAAAGAATCTAAACAGCTGTACAACTTCTTGGTTATATTAAAGTAAAAGAGAGTATAGAATATTAATTTATTAAATGGGCTTTGTAAGTTTTAAAAGATATTATTATGTATAAAAGCGAAAATATAATGCATAACTGAAGCCTGTGAATGAGGATGTGTTATGTTTGTCTACCCCTTTCAGGGAGAGAAGTTCTTACTTATATTCAGGATCCAACATTATGTAAACATACGAAAATAAAGTATTGTATGCATTAGCCGTTATGGAGGTGTAATTAATACGTAATGAATATTAATATACTATAACCGCCATTAATGTACGACTAAATTGACATTTATGAACATCACCAAATTCCCTATACGGTATCGTCATTTGAAATCCATACAACAAAAGTTCATTTATTAAACACGTAACATTAACAAATGACAATTCCTAAAACACACGTTACATTAAAATTTTACGACTTCAGGAAATATTCATCACCCTAAACCCCTGTGATCCATAACATAACATACATTGATCCGATCGCCTGTTTCATTTCAGTTTCGTAAAACCTCATATTAAACAAAAGCTTACCAAGTCTTTCAAATATCTGCCGACACTCAGGAAGTAATAAATCAAAAGTGCTTGTTGAGAAAACATGACTCGTCAACGGATTCTTTACGACATTACCATCTCACTTTGATGTTTTAACCTTCAACGTTAAATGGAGTAATGGCTTAAACAGAAAATGTTCTAAAAACAAAAAAAACAAACGCATTCACGACCATTAACCCTTGCGGGGTAGTCAGAGGTTCAGGTGTCCATCTCCGCAATTGCGAAGGTAGTAATTCTATGGATACCTCGAACCCACGTGTTAACCAGATAGTCAGTACTCAATGAGACAGGTGGTCAGCAATGTCGCCATTTACAAGCACTAACTATTACCTTGTTCGACGAACAGGTAGGTTTCCTCACGATGTTTTCCCTCACCGTATAATTCAACGCATTTCGTAAATGTGTTTTTTTATTACGAAAATGTACATAGAAATTCATTAAACTTCATTTCCATTGGTACATGCTCAAACGGGATTTGAACCCTGTACCCACTGATACAGAGCCAAGCCCCAAACAACTGAGCTACGTCGAATTAACAACTGAGCTACGTCGAATTTTTCTAGTGTTTCGATATACTTCAAATGTAACTACTAATACGTAGGAGCCGGCCCAATAAGACTTATGACAGTCAGATAGACGCTATATTGAAATAGGGTGACGTTAGGAGTCCTTATAACTGCCGAGTGTGTATGAGAAGATGTATCAGTGTCAAAAAAGCGAAAGTGATTTGTCAGGATCGGGACAAAATAGGACCCGTGATTTCTGGCTACCCTTCTACAGGGTATCAGGCATCTTGTGTATATATGTACTGAAGATACTCGTAGAAACGTAACTAATAAAAATGGTTTTATCTATGCCATGTATGTTATATAGTTTTTTCTTTAGTATCATTCTCTACTGTCATATAATTCATCTTTATTTTCAATTAATATGTAATCTTTTAAGCAAAGAAAAAATCCCCTAAAATAGGAGTCGGTTCAAAGTAAGAAACACCCAACAAAAATATCAATCAATCGTAGTGAACAACTTGAATTTGTTTTATGGCCTAGTTGAGGATGAAAGATGAAAGTCGTAAAACTTACCTTTCACTTACATACACTTAAAAGTTACGATATGCATTTAAAACTCACGGGAATAAAGACTAAAAATATATACCCCTCGTGTAAAGACTTAAACCGTATAGCTCCTTAAAGTAATTTAAATTTTACGTAGAAATAGTTTTATAAAATATATTTTTGAAATGAATAAATTTCCTTTTTTCCGTCATTAAGTTTTACTGTGCAAAAAAATGATCATTCGTTATCGTAAGGTGACTAGAGAGATAGGAAGTTCATAAGTGTAATTATTACTTAGCTACAAATATTTTAGGGCTCAGATGGTGTAAATTTTATTTCTGAAATACTAAAGTCGTTTTAGACTAATTAGTGCATATGATCGAAACTGCTTGAAGAAAATCATTTTTTTTACACATATTTTATTATTTTCTATACCCACATCGTATGCCATTTAAACCTCTCTTATCCTAAAAATATAGAATATTCGCATCAAAAATTACAGGTGGTCGCCTTCACCTAAAAGGTACAATGTCTTCCGGTATTTCCCTCACTGACGAATAATCTTAGAATTTATTACAAACCACGATACGACTGTCCACACCCATAAAGACTTTCCACCATTCCTAATAAAGCGAACTCATATCCTGTATTTGTTTTCATCGGTGATTTTATCGACGCTTATAAATAACATCTTGGTTTATGGCCTCGACACTAAACGACAGCCACATGTGATTCCGATCACCATATCTAACCACATTACGTGAGGAATCCGCCAGCCAAATGCTCCCCTGGCCTCACCGATCCCATTATCTGTCGATAACTGGGGTCTATTGTGTTATTCGCAAAAAACGCATAAATCGAATCGATCTAGCAGGCTGTCTGCCCATCCCTTTGTGACGGGGCAAACATCGATGAATTTTATATTCCCAATAGGCCCGCTTATTTCGCAGCACTGATGTCAAAATATTTTCTATTAGCCGCCATTAATGGCGAGTTTTTGTACAATTTGCGGTTAGCATTTGTAGTTTATTGTTCCTTTTCATTGAATGGGTTTTGTAACCAAATCTGCACATAAGTTAGAAGCACGTGGGTGATATTGAAATTAGATAATCGCCTAGTACAAGTTATATTTTTTAAATTTAATACTTATCTTTGTATGTAATAGAACCAAGCATATGAATACAATATACATATGTTACAAGTACCATCAATGTTGTCCCTTGGAAAACATTTTAGTAAAGTTTTTGACTATTATCTGGAAAAAGTACAATTTCTAAAACATAACGAAGTTAATTTTTGTGGAAAGTTAAAAGCGACGGACAACAACAAAGAAATCCAAAACGAATTTAAATTCAATCCCAAGATACTTGATGAGATCCGACGAATGAATGTAATGCCATTATGATTAGCATTATTTGGCGGGAAGGGGCCGATGATTCCGGTTTGCTGGGTAAGACCGAATTTTGTCAACAAAAGCTATTTTTTGTCTCTAAATACGGTTTTTAATGTACCCCAACATCTGTGGTGATTCCGCGAGAGCTTTTAATCGTATTTACTACGCCGCGTGTTCATAATACTTGAATGATTAGCTTAAACATTCTGATGATACAACAAAATCGAGCACCGCTGTTGAGTCGACTAAATGTTAAATTTATGTCGGGATTTAGTATTTAATTTCGAATGCTGCGTGTAAACAATATGCTGAAACTCTTATTTATGGCGGTGTTTTTTGTATCGAATACAATCCGGTTCTGTTAGTTACGGGTGTTGGGACTAGTTGCACTAAATATGAAACTTTATGCTTTAACGTTGACATTAATCACAAAAGACTGGTTGATTTATGTAACAGGCACCGAGGCGGTTGTTAAAGAATTTAATGTCCGGTTAGCCCTCGGAACTGCTTTGAATTCATTAAGAAAACAAAGACGATAGCACATTTGAAATGCCTTAGCATTTTATGAAATGCCTCTATCTATTTAACGAAATGATGAGATTCATTCCTCAAGTGCATTCGAGATGAAACCGAAACCTATTCCATTGCCATTCTTTGTCGGCAACTCTATCATTTCGGTTCATTATAATTAAACGTTGAATCAAAAATATTCGGGCTAATATACGGTGTGAGCATCCACGCACGTCAGAGACTGGCCTCTGAATAGAGTTTTTTCATCTCCGGATTGTGGGTTCCCGCTTTGTGATAGAAAATTAATGATTTTGGTCAGCGCTTCGTAGCGTCAGCCGGTACAATGGCCGCAGTGACAATGGTGTCCCGCTGTCTGCGATATTGACGGAAGACCCGGTCGAGGCTACCTACGCTCCCGTTGGCTCGATCTTTGTGCTTGGGAATTCCGTCGCGTCATCCTCGAGCGCTGCCGGGAACCACTTTTCATATTTCATACAACGAGTCTAATTATGAGGAGGAACCCGATCTAAACAGTTTGTTATTTCTAATTTCCCTCCATTGTTGTTCTCTCGTGTTGAGTTGCAGCGGTGAGAACGTTCGTCGGATAGCATTGTTTAAACGCGTCGTGTGGGAGGTATCTTAATCATTGTCAATAATTAAATCAACCGTTTTTTGTTTGCCTTCCTGATGATCTTTACTTTTCACTGAATAGGATCGTCTGAATGAATCTGCCACACGCATTTTCTCGTAGTAATAAATTACGTCACTTTTGTCGCTGACCAAAACATCTTGCCCCCACAGAATGCGAGGCGATCAAACATTAAGGGTGGTCTGTTATGACCATAATACTATTTGGACTACACGACCGTTCCTGTAAATAGCAACAGACCCAATTTGAGCGATCATTGTGGGTCAAAATCCATTGTCGTGCCTTTAATTTATTGTGATTCAATATGATTTCATTAGCACCAGATCGTTTATGAGCGGTTTGTGGTGTAACATTTCGTTCGCTTTGTGGCCTGGAGCAATAAATCCACGGATTATCTTGTCCTCTGACTGTGATTAGGTGTTAGAACGAACGAGGGAAAGACTGAAATCAAAATGGAATGACGCTCATTAATTGGGTATCCACAATGGTTCAAAGCCTCGTGATATATGGTGTGTCTCTCTGCATTGTATCCTCATGTTACAGCATTCATTAATGGCGAATGCTGGATATGTACAAGTTTTTATGCCCATTCCAGCATCGCATTAACCAGTTATGATCAAAGCAAAAACCTGAAGTTCTCTCTATCAATATTCCTGCGATCCAAGCTTGGTTTAATAAGAAATATGTATTTAAATGAATAACAATTACTTCTGCTATAATATCAATGAAAAAACCTAGTATCCAACTTGTTCCAAGTTATGGAATTAATTTGTTGAATGTTCTCTTCAACAAGATTCATTGGATTTTTGTTGTTTTTGTGTTTAAAACCGAAGAAGCTGTTCCATAGTTTGCAAGTTTTTATTATTGCGGAAATAAGACAAAATCATTAATTAGACATACAAAAATAACTTACAAGCAACGAGATACTTGATATGGAAAAAAAAACCACACAATCACTATACCAGCTCTAAAAGACGCTTTACGTGTTTATCTTTTATGTGTTAGTAGAGACTTTAGTAGTACAGAAAATGAAGATATACTAACGCACTAAGTAATTACTAAAATCGCATTTATTTCAACACCCTTAATTACTACATTCCCACTAACAGACATTACGCGATCATCATTCACCCTAAATGCGATGTGTATCAGAACGATCAAAGAGGAATAAAAGGTAAACACTGGTAATTCCCTAAACGGCGATCTCTTCACGTAAAGCCTTAGGAGGCTTTTATTCGGATGGCTTTTGCCAAATGTGAGGGAAGTACAGGCAGGAACAAGTCTGGGGTTTATTAATTTCATGCAGATAACTCGCTGTATTTAAATTTCTAGTTGATTTCTGGCTCCAACAAAGATATCACAGACATGACACTTAAGTCAAGAATATAGAGAACTGAATCAATACTTTATGAAACCAAAAAGATTATTGATATTTTATTATAATACTAAATTCAACTTAGCTTGTTTCATATAACTTAATAGTTACCTACTTTCGACTTCCTCAAAACTATCAAGTCGTCGTCAAACGTATCTTATTTTTATTTGTAATTATACCTAAAATAAAAATCATTTCGGCAATTGCATTTAACTTTTGGTTTCCAGCTGAGTCGGAATAATCTTTTTCAGAACAACTCGCATCACAGATAATCGAACTCAATCGAGTTTGGGAAAATCAATCCTTCACGGTATGACTTGGTGTTTTACATGTTTTTTAAAGCTATACAGTAGTTACAAAGCAGATGTTCTGGTTTAGTGTGTTACTAAGTTTCTGTGTCCATTTCTTGTCTTTAACGTATAAAAATGTAACCAGCTGGTTTCTTTCCGGTACCTATGTCATAAAGATGACTTATATATATATATATACACACACGCTATACATACATATACACGAGTGTCTCTCTACAGAGGGGAAGCCAAAGATCACGGATTCCTATTACTCTCGTTCCAAGTAATTGACTTGGTTGATTTTTATCCTTTTTCTAAATGTCTATCTGACTGTTATATGTCTTATTGGGTCGGCCCTACGTAACCGCCCTTCCACTTCACCCACATATTAAAAAAGGGTGACATTAGAAGTACGTATAACCACCGAGTGAGTATGAGGAGGTGTATGAGTGTCAATGAAGCGAAAGTGGTTCGTCAGGATCGGGAAAGCTGGGGATCCGTGATCTCTGCTCAACCCTCTACGGAGAATCAGGCGTGATGTGTATGTATGTATGTATGATTTTTATCCATACACCTCATACATATTTGTATAACTGTTTTACAAGAGCATTTATTATATCTTCACGTACATTCGTTCCCGTCTATACCTTAGTCAGCAGAACAAAATGCCTCCCCAATATCACCTATTGCATGGTATCAAGTTATAAACAATTCGCCTAATTCATTCCGGATTCCAGTGGCGTCTGAGAAAGATATACTGAAATGACCAATCACAAACGTGATTCTACTGTTAACTTGTGTTTACTACATTGTATGAGAGTTTTACAAGACCGCTTCTTATTTGGACTGAGCTTTGATACAGTGATGTGGGCACGTTTCAGTGAGTGATGAGGTTATGTATCTAGAGGTGCATATACATATAATTTATTTAATGAAATCGATCATTTAATTAAGCTCGAAATTTATCATACCAATCATTAATAAATAAGCAACATTTACTAATACAAAACTCCCAAACATTGACGATAGGAAAGCTCAATATGCTTTTTTGATATTTTTACCGTGCTATCTGGGACGTAAAAAGAATGTTAACTAGCTGTCGTTTCCTCGACATGTTGTAGGAGGTGATTATGGGACTAGGGGTGGAATCTATAGCGTGATGGGCTAGCAACCTGTCCCTAAAATTCCATATGATATCACAATCCCAATATTGACTCGTTAAAGTGACCTAGGTAAATTATCGTTTCTCCAAGGTTCTGTCCATCCGGAAAGGGATTAAAGACGTTGTCGAACATGTTATTTATGTATGTAACCAAGACCTATCATTTAAACATTATCGGGTTAGTAGAAAAAACAATAGAATTAACTTAAATTAACCGTTTGGAAGTACATACATACATACTCGTATATAGTTTTGTAAAACCGGCCATAGTATAACTTATTTAAATTCTAGTTCAAATTAAAGTTTCATTCCTCATTCCTAAAACCACAAAAATGTTATATTATGTCATAAAGTCAGACCCGCACGTCATTTAGAGTGCTATAAGTAACTTTAATTAGTTAATTAACGCCATTTCCAAAATGCACCCGTTGAATCGAAATAGCTTTTAATTAGGTCTAATTCGTAGCCGTAGATGTACCGATGAATATTTTATCATAGTATAGAATACAATTTTATCAACGTTAGGTTACTAATTTCGTAATATACTGACTAATCTATGAGTACAGATATTAACTACCTATAACAACCGAGTGCGTATGAGTGTCAATAAAGCCAAAGAGATCATAGATAAAGAGATAAAGAGCATCGGGACAAATGGGGATCTGTGATCTCTGCCTACCCCTCTACAGGGAAACAGTCGTGATGTGTATGTATGTATGTTTATTAATACCCTACTCCGATCTCTTTTAGAATGGACAAAATTTTGAAATGATTTCTTTTATCACTTACCATTTATAGGAGTTTTGATACCTTGGTTGCAACACCATCATCAATAGATTTCATTTACCCATTTTCCCTTAGTCGGTTACGACATGCTGGGAAGAATAGTAGTGTTAATATTATATATTGATATCACTTATTGACAGATTTACCTTAGTGTGTTGAATACAACACTTAGAATATTTATATAGACTATATTAAGTTATACCGCTAAATATTTATAATAATAACATATTATACGCTTTGTTAATAATGCACATAAACTTAGTATAATCAAAGCATACAAAAGATACATGGGAAAGCATCCTACCCTTAAGGATGCTTATCTTACCGTTGCGTTACTTAGTAAATATTTCGGTCTTACCACGAACATAATTCTGTGACCTTTTTAAACTTTACGACCCGCGTTAAAAGGCGGTGAAAGTAGGCCCCATTAAAATTGTAGGGAAGTAGAAAATGTCCACTACGCGATACACCCGCACGATAAATCCTTAAAAGCCAATAAATTGTGATAAAATGAAAATATTTGAGCTTTCGGGAGTAATCTTCTCGAGTATTTGGCTTTGATTCATAAATTAAGACGAAAGCGGGATTCCTGACCGTTTAACCATAGTTTAAGGATCTATCTTTTATGTTATTAAAGTTGTAAATGCCTCTATGTGTTTGGATAAGATCAAGCTCTAATATGTATGCTTACTTAAGTTTAACATACTCACAAAAGTCGTTATACATATGGTATGAACAACCAGGGAGGCAATGTCTCCGAAGTTACTAATGCACATATCTATTATTATAACATAATAATTCGATTATTATTGATTTTAATTTAAAAGACAAAACGGACAAACCAATGTTCTGTGCTATTCCATAATGTAAAAGCTGCTGCTAATACGTCTCTACATGTTTAAGGTATTGACTAAGCTACATACATATATATTTACGTCTTATAATCCCTTTTAGGTAGCACAGAACCTTGGAAAATCTCATATTTCACATTAACATGAATATTAGCATTGTGAGGTTATATGAAACATTGGTGACAGGTTGCTAGTCCATTGCCCATTAGATTCAATTGACTCAAAGTCCATTTGTCGCCTCCTACACCATGCTGGACAGAACAGAAGCTACTGAAGATTCTTTTCACATCCTCGACTAGTACGGGACAAAGACAATAAATATATCGACTAAGGGAATATAGATATATAAAATATCTAGAGTAATAAGCTAGCAACAAGTCACTTGTATTCTAAATCAATGCCATCATTTTCTCCTTAAAGTGTCTAACAATATTCATATCCGAAGTACTGACCATCTTAAATGAGTATAATGTCATGACAGACTTATATTGGAATCTATAATCAGTATAATAGTATTTTCTGTCCATTTAAAAAAATAAGTTTTACAATTGCGGTTTTATTTATCCCATAATATATCAATCTGACCATTTCTTCTACTCAAGCCTGGCTTATACTTGACTTACCTAAATCGCATTGTAGAAAAAGATCACCCAAGTCTCCAAGACAGCTGTAAACTTACAATTTCCTCTGTAGAGTAAACACGAAAAAAGTTCCTTTACAAGTCGTCCATCAAACCTCTGAATACCAAAGCTTTAATAAGATTTATTGTAACAGATCTTGTTTTGACAAAGCCAATATAAAAGGTTTGCGAACCGCATGCTTTGTGTGGCCTTAACTATTTATACCTGTGACAAAGTCAAAAATTGTTACCGCACCTGGCCATAGAAAAAATGCGAACCAAAATGTTCGACCACGCGTGGGGTATTGAAAAAGGCCTCATTAAGCTAAATAGGCTGTTTTCGCTGATAAAATTAATTGGGGAGATAACCTAATCGTTGATAGTATCAGTTCGGACATTTATTATGGTTTTCTATAGTATGCTGAGTTAAAAGTTCGACTTATGGTGTTATTTAATAAATACATGCATACATATACATTCGCGGCCTTTAATCGACAGAACCTCGGAGATATAATATCTCAAAGGTAAATTTTTAGCATGAATATGGGTTGTGATATTATATGGAACATTGGTAAAGGGTTGCTAGCCCATCGCCCAATAGCTTCCATATACCTTAATTGCCTCCTACGACATGCCGAGAATATCACGGAAGGAGGTTAGAAACTTTTTTTGCAATCTTTATAAAGGATTGATTAGGTTCCGTTTTATGCTAGTATAGGATGTAATAATGTTAGCTACACTGATTACTTTATTAAACTTTACTACTTTACTGATAACTTCCCGATATTAAACAGGAGGTGACTAAATAGCATCAATTGGGTAGTGGACTACCAACCAGTCACTAGTATAAATTTTGCTATCACAGCTACGGTAGATATGCTAACGCTAACTAAGGAGAATTTGATTTTCAGGTTAAAAAAATATCTTTGCGAAAGGGTATATGAATAAAAAGGTTGTGGTTTGAAAGAAGATGTAGTGACTAAAATTGAAAAGGGCATGTTTCGATGGTTTGGACATGTTATGCGGATGATAGTAGATTGACAAAAGGAATATATGTGAGTGAAGAAGGACGGTTAACCCTAGTATGAAACTTAAATAAAATGTAACCATCAAAACACAACAAAAGTGATACTTTTAATTATTATTGAATGATGGTTTCACATCATGACATCTGTCTACCTCTTCGAATTTTATTGAAGAAAATGAAAGAGCGCCATCTTTAGTACCTGATTAACACTTGATAATGAATTTTATTATTTATAAAGTTTATTTGATTTGAGTGATAAAATTAAGCAATGTAGTACCTGAAGTAAATAAATCATTTATGTTCAAGTTAAAAACATAATAGTAGAAGAATTCTCATTTTTTAATATAACCAAGACTGGTAAATGTTGTCTGTGTATTTTAACTTAATCACAATCTGTGGCATCTGTGAAAGAGCTGTTTTCATTGACACTAAAAATTAAGTTAGAAACTTGACACTTAAGTGACCAATCACAGTGGGTTTTGGATAAGGCGTTGACCAATAACGTTGAACTAACAAAAGTTAAGTGCATTCACGCTTGCTATAGAAAACACAATGCACTTTTGTTTAGTAAATGCATTTTGTTTGTGATTACTTGCTTTGCTTGCTCAATTTTTAAGTTAGTTTATAGAAGTAATAAATTGATTTTGGTTTATAAAGTGAAATGTGTATTGATTAAAATCTGTTGGAGAAATGATCTTGGATATTTTCTCGACAAACAGGTAAGTGAAAACTAGTTTTCTAACCGTATAAACTAGGAACGCCTAACTTGATGCAATTTTCATAAAGTTGCACTAGGAAATCAACAATAGAATTCCGTATTTAGTTCATTAACAGAGGAATTTATAAAAAAGCAGTTCTATTATATAACCTAAATCAGAAATAGCCATCATAACCATGTTTTGATTGATTAAATAGATTAAAACAGGTAGAAATGGAATAATCTGTTTACTATGCATAACAAAGGCCATGGAGTTGCGGTTGTTTAAGTTTACGAGCTTTTATCAATTAAAAGCACACTATGAATGTAAACTTCACCGATATATTGTAAGGAAATACCTTAACATAGTTAAAAAGAGTTATTATACATAATTTTTTTAAATCTTAGCCTTCTTTAACAAATTTTGTTTATTCAAATGAGCCAATTACATGGTAAAATTGCTATAATGTAAGTCTATACGTAGTATTTCTTGCCTCTTGTTGTTTTTTGCTAAAAATCAGAATGGATTTTTTTTATGTGTACTTAGAAAGCTAATCATTATATGCTCTGGAACGATTTGTGATGGGTAATGTCTATAATCAAATTTGAAAAGCACTTCAATGCAGAGACTAAATTCTTTCAAAAGGGATTCTGATGCCTTTATTTAAGCAAATGGGGTGTCCGCCTAGACTGATTCAGCAACCACAATATGTATAGCATGCTGATGTATTTTCAGTCTGCTCATGGGTTATCCCTTGGCACATCATAAAGCACATGTAACTTTTTAGTTGCTTCTGTCATAAGAAGTGTTCTTAATGTTTGCCATCATCTAATCCAAAAGGACTGGGTTAACCCTTGAAGAATGTTTAATGTAAGATCTGCGGTCTAAGTAACTATGGGTGCATTTACCTCTGTCCTTATTTTCAATTTTACAAGATACATACAAGAACAATCCATATCATCCACTAATAATAATTATAAATAATAAAGTGGCAAACTTTGGTACTTTAAACGTTTATCAGTATTGCGGTTTGTCATTGAAAATTTAGTTGAAATTAGTTAGATAAGGCTCCAGAGTGTAATTAATAAAAATTATATTGTGGTCAAATAACTAGTAATAAAGTACATATACAGATACATACCAGTGTTTATTACGAGGTATATGAGTGACAATGAAGCGTCAGGCTGGTCAAGATCGGGAGAGATACTGATCCTCTCTAGGTAAATGGGTATGATGTGTATGCAAGGATATGTATGCTATTAACGGTGAAGGAAAACATTGTGAGGAAACCTGCCTATCAGAGATTTTTTCATTATAAATACTATTGAAATGAAATTACCATACATAATAAGATATCTTGTAAAATTATTCATTAGTGAAGACTCATTTGTATTTACGCACATTGGCTATGACTAATTACATTTTTTTAAATGCTATTTCAATATAACCACCGTTTGTGTGTAGGTATGTATTAAAATAACAATAGATAATAAGGTGACCTGTAAAGTAGTCCATTAGTAAAGCAACATTAGTAAATGGTGTTAAAAATGATAAAGGGCTCACTGATAAATCATTATTTACTCTAATGTGCCCTTGACAAGTCTCATTAAATCCTTATTAGGCATTCTAGTTTAAAAAAAAGGTTACTTATCCCAAATTCTAAAACTTATTAAAAATAAAGTATAGCTTTCTCACGATAACTAACTAATACAGGAAAATACGTAAATCTGCGATGAAATAGGATTCTTTGTATAAATATACGGTGATTTATAAAATAATAAGTTGACAACTGCTTAACCCTTGAATAGTCTGCCATCTAGACTCAGTTTTTTTCTCAAACGTGACTGACGAGTTTAATGTTTTTAAGTTGTACAGCAAAGCTTTTGAACAGAAATTTCATTTTCCAACAAAAACTGATTCAGAGATAATATGACAGGAGCTCCAATCTCCACAACTAACCTTCAATTCACCAACAATACAACAAATTTATCAACTACGTTCATGATTCACCAAGTCAAAACCTATCTGCAACTTACGTAAGTGATGTTGGATTTTGGTTCTCCTACTTATGATTCAGCTGATACGTCGTACCCTTGGCCTTCTAATCATTACGGCACACTCGGCGCGGTCAATGATCTCAGTCGTAGACAGGGAAATAAAGAGGCTGTTTGTTTGTACAACTTAGTGTAAGGAACGCATAGTGTTCGAGAGAGTAGGTATATTTGACAGTTGTAAATGGAAAAGGGTTCCCCTGTGAAATGCCTAACTTAGGCACACTGTGAAACGCTCTACGCACATTGGATAGAATTTAACTAATTTGTCACGATGGAGTTAAGGAATTATTTTTTTTTTAAATTATTATGTTCTATGATATTCAATAAAGCCCTTTAAAAAGCGGGAAGGATTAACGGTCGTGAGGCGTATTGAATCTCGCGGAAATTAAAAGAAAACGCAAAATCGTAGAAAAAATAAAAGAGAATGGTGTGTAGCCTTTGTAATCTTTAATTTCATTGGTATAAAAAATATTCATAAGTCGTATAGGAAATAGCAAAGTTATGGTTGTACAAATTCATTAAAAGTGGACGTGCCCTCTTCAAATTCTACTTTTAAACAAATATTGATAAACTAGACCAAGACCATAATAAAAACGACCATTATTTTTTGCCTGCTTTATCTTTGTTCTGTGAGTTACCCACTATGGAAACTGCTGTCACTGAATCACCCTTTGCAGCCAGTTCCAATCAGCAGTTATTCCAAATGACGTCATAACCTAGTTTACTTTAATGATATAGTTTAGTTAGGAACTAATTTCAATTCTAGCATCAAAAGCAGACAGAAGAATGAGGTCCCTAAGTAATTGTAATCTTTCATAAGTACTTAAATTATTAATAAAAACACATTTACGAAATGCATCGAATTAGGTATAGCTGTTCCCCCAACAGGTCAAATAGTCAAATAGTTCCCCCAAATAGTCAGTGCTTGTTAATGGCTACATGGCTTACCACCTGTCACATTGAGTACAGACTATTGATCAACACGTGGGTTCGAGGTGTCCATAGAATTACTACATTCGCAATTGCGGAGATGGACACCTGAACCTCTGACTATCCCGCAAGGGTTAATGGTCGTGAACGCGTCTGTTCTGTAATCTTTCATGGCTACTTTAATTATTAATAAATTATTATTTAAGAAGATACGTACGTAAGAAGTACGTAATTTGTATTATTACCGATTTGTTGATACCAGCCTATTGTCTCCGATTCCCCCACCATAGATTAAGTTTAAATACAAAGCCGTACTGAGGCCCGAAGGTTTATCTACCTGAAAAGGGTCGACTATAATTAAATGACCAACTTACACTGCATAGAAATTCGACGTTTCCTTCGCAAATTCAACCTTATCAGCAAGGTTTTTGTAAAGGTTCCCTCTTGTTGTCATTTTTTCTATAATCCGGACAAAACTTGACCAAACCTGTGTTGTGTTTAGATTCAGTTGCACTCTTTGTTTGGGACAAGCAACAAGAGAAGTAATACGCGATCACTAGTTAACATTTAATTTTGGCCGCATAATAATAACGTATACTCTAATTTGTATGTTGTCAATATAGTGTGGGCGAACATAGGTAACTTTGGCAAGGTCATTCAATATTTGGAAACTACTTCAATCAAATCAGTATTGTGTTTGTGCGTGGTACATTAACACGCTAAAGAAGTTAACATTGATGATAACTCGTGTTTTGTGCCGGAATTTTTGTGAAACGTAAAACTAAAATTCACGCCAGTGTAAACGTTAGTTTGTGTTGGATTGCAGTGTAAAATGTTTACTTAACTAAACTAAGATTAAGTTAAACAGATGATTGTGTTTAAAAGAACTTGGTAACCATTTATCCAGTTTTTCGCAAGGTAAACACTGAACAATTTTTAAACTTACCGATTTAGACAACCAGAAAAATGTACTTATAAAAATCGTGTGACTGAATAGTCATAAGCGCTGTTTCTACCAGGCTTTACCATGCACCGTCATTCCAACACACTGCTGGATGTTACCCAGAAGAGAATCCCCCTTTCCGGATAGAAGATGTCATAACAACCCATAGAGATGGCGAATGCTCGCAAAAAACTCTCGTATTTAATAACGGGAGCTCGACCCAAGGATCGCTTCATACGACGGGGTATATACACAGATATTTGTTATAATATATAAAAAAGGAAACATTTATAATGATGACCTCAGTGTTAACCACCTGAGTGTTAGTGAGGTCCCGGGATGGATTCCCGGTGGAGGCAGAGTTAAGAACTTTTTTTTTCTGTTTTCCAGTCTGATCGTTTATTATATATACTATAATTATATGTATGCATTTATCTTTGTATAACGAGTATATATTTCTTAAATGAACTTACCTAGGGCCTAGTTCAGTTAGTGCTATTCTCCCAAATATTATTATAATAATACAAGCAGGTTTGAATAGATTAATTTTTGGTTTTCATTATAAAAGGATAACGATAGATTCTTATTTTTGACGATGATGGTAAATCTGTTTCTCATTATTAGTTATAATGCTTATGTTATGTCAAAGAGGTTTTGATTGAAAAACTGTTATAAACCTTCAAACAGGTTCTGATGGTTTATATTAAAATAAATTATATTGAAATATAATCACTCATTCACATACATAAACTTCGTTAAAAAATAACTGTTTAATGAATAAATGCAAAGTTGAATGATAATTTCGTATGATTCTTAATGCCTATAGGAACCGCGTATACAAATATGTAGTAGGAAAAATATTATTATGCAAACATCGTTTTCTTTGGAGTTGCTCTGAGTTTTATGTTTGTCTATATTGTAGTATTACATCAAACAGTTAATTTTGTTTGCTTTTCTTACTCTGTAGTGCTAATAGTAAGGTTTTGTAAGTAAGATAAATTAACTGAACATTTTTAAAAGGAAATAAGTCAAACTTTAGCTAAAGATAGCCTAAATCTTTATAAACCTAGAACTTTTAGAACAATTACATTTATAGGTATGTAAAAACTATAGCTGTAAAATGTTGGAAAGAAGATAGTTAATGACAACTTAAATATTCTTTAGTTAAATACTTGCCTTAATGCCATCACTACCCCGACATTAATGCTTTAATTAGCCTGAGACATTATGATTCTACCTCTAGTTATTATATACTAATGCTATAAGTAACCAAAATCATACTGTCTCTAAGTTCTCTTCAAAGAGATCAAAAGAACTTAATATAAACGGAATACATATTTATTAATACATATTCACCTAATGCGACAGATACTTGTATAAATTACGCGATGGCCTAGCAACTTATCACCAATGTTTCACATGTAATCAAAACCCCAATGTTCATGATAAAAAGTGACCTCAGATCACCACATCACCGTAGTTCTGTCCACCCCGAAAGGTATTAAAGGACATATATTGTGACGACCTCCGTGGCGCGAACGGTTAGCCGCCGGAACGCTAATCGTGAGGTCCCGGGTTCGATTCCCGGTGGAGGCAGAGTTAATAACTACGCTTTTCTACTGCTTTCCAGTCTGGTCGTTAATTATATATGCTATATATGTATTTATCTATGTATAATATGTATATATTTCTTAAATATACGTTGACTAGTACCCTTAACACAAGTCTTAAATTAACTTACCAAGGGGCTAGTTCAATTGGTGTAATAATGTCCAAATATTATTATTTATTA
Source organism: Leucoptera coffeella (assembly GCA_030578115.1). Classification (NCBI taxonomy): domain Eukaryota; kingdom Metazoa; phylum Arthropoda; class Insecta; order Lepidoptera; family Lyonetiidae; genus Leucoptera; species Leucoptera coffeella. The sequence goes on along the minus strand of JAMBLF010000318.1, from coordinate 268,885 downwards.
TTATTGTTTCAGATGACGTTCTCCCCGGCACGATGGACATCAAGAAGAAGCTGCTGCTTCAACAACACCAAAAGGACGTGGTTCGAGACCTGGATGTGTTCTACATCATCGATGATCTGTTTGCCCACGAGGCGCTCACTACTGTCGACTATGACCACATCATTAGTATGGTGAGTGTGGCAAATGTTTAGTTAAAATGGGTGCTAAAGTTTCTTCAGCTTGAAGTATAAACATGTCATGCATTCGTACAAATTAGAACTATGTGTTAAGTATGGACCACTGAGGCAAACTCTAATGATTTATTTTTTTCTCAAATTCTCTTCATATACACTCAGTGAGTGTAGGTCCTTCGAAAGATATGAAACTGTATAATAAATTGTAATAATATCTCGGATTGGAACTGAAAACACGTTAATACGAAACATGTATACATCAAAATATTTTATAGATTTAATTCCTTGTTGTATTGTATATAATAAATATATGTAGTCTTATATAATCAAACATATAATTTTGAGTATGTTGTAGAAATATGCATTTTAAGTCACAGTAGAATCATGTCGCGAGATTATTATTATCACACGATTATAACGCTTTATTTACAAGCTTATATCTTTAATTATCTTAAAGAATATAAACGATTTAAGAATGATTCTCATGAGATCACGTCTTATCAGATTCTCAAGAAACGCTAATAATATCTGAATGTCACCTCACGCGGAGTCAAGGAAAAAATCGAGTATAAATAGTGCATCGTGAATATTTTTATTCAGAGTAATACATTTTCTATTGTGCATTTTTTAAAACATACATACATATAGGTCATGTTCATTTAGAATGAGTATGCAAAGATCACCACTGTTAGTAAAATTGCTTACTAATTTTGCTACCCCTACATGCATGTACATTTTTAGTTGTTATAGGTACTTAATCTATTCATTACACATTTATACCGTATTTCATACAGTTTAAAGATCCCTTCCCTGAAACAGTGCTTCCGCTTACCATGTCACCTTTTATTAGCTTATAATTCGTTCGCGTTAACACATACAAGCAATCAAATTTCTTCCCAACCACGCCTCTCCGTCATTATTCTATAAATCATATCTAATTAACATTATTATATATTATTAAGACGGGTTAACTTACAAAGGTTAATCAGTCAAACTATGATTCTATGATTTGGTTACCAGCTGTAGTAAGTAGTAACCCATATTACCATTGATGTATCAAACAAGATTAGACGAGTCAAGTGCAATATAACAATTTCCAGACCAACCGAACGGAGCGCACCAGATATTTAATGGACACATTGATACAGTACGGTAGCAACCGATCGTACGATGCCTTTGTAGACAGTCTCTCGAAGGACCATAAGTGGCTGTGGGAAAAGTTCGCTATAGACGATATGAAGTCGTCAATGTACAACGATAGTTTTGAAGACTGCCTCAGTCGTGGTGATGTGCCTAGATTGCCCGACCATTATGTGCAACGAGCCAAATTGGTAAGTACGCTTTTACTTGAGCTGCTGTTATTCTGTGTAGTGTCAATTAAAAGATGAGTTTGATTAGTTAATTGTAAAGGAAAGTAGCTGCTACTAGGGTTGTTTGTTCGAAGAATACTCATCATTCATCCTGCATACAGTAACATATGAATTTTATTAAAGATCACAAACCTTTGCCTAAGAGAAAGATGTCTGAAAGTAATCCGTTTAAGAAGTCACATCACAATCTTTTGTTGACTGGATATTAATTTCCATGTTAAAAGAATTGTGTAAAACAACGTTTGATCTGAAAAGTTTCAGGAATACGTTAGTAACAATTGCCCGAACAAACGTGTGAAAGTCCTTTATTTAATTTCGCTAATGACACTTATACACTCGTGTTGCAACGTTTATCTGATTGTAATTTACTAATGATCCTTCCAAATTACGATGACGCACAGTTGAGTAAACGTACAATGCACCTGATTTCTTTATACGTTATCTTTTACAATATGTCGCTGTTATCGGAGATATTATATTTTCATAATGTTGCATTATTTTTTAACTTTACAGTATTACTGACTCACTATAGCATGAATGTTATCTTACGGATTGATAAAATATGGCTGCTCTTTGTAACTTTTTAAGCTTTTAACAAATTGTTAGTTTTTCATGATACTTTTCTACATTACAGTGAACAAAGATTTTATTCTCCTGTTCAATGTTCGGTATGTTAATCCAGATTACAGAAAGAGATGTATGTAATATATGAATAATATATTGTATCCTCGTATACCTTTTATCGGTCTTTAGTTATTACAAGATATTTTTTGACTGTACACAGAAAAAGATTTATTCTTTATCATTATTACATTATCATTTACTTTTGAAATAATCCGGTGTCTTATAACCTAATATGCAGATAAAATCCTATAGTTAGGTATAAACCTTTTTGTATATTATGGACGTAATGCGTATGTTTAATTTCACTTATTAACTCATCCCTACTTGTTGTGTCTGCAGATGTTAGCATGCAATTGCTGCTTGTAGAGATCATACTAATGACACAGTGTCAATTTAATAATGAACATTTCCTGGTAAAACTTACTGGCATTGCCCACGAAACACCTATAATTAAACAATTATAAGATCCGGTTGTCAACTGCATATATTTTCTGTAATTTGCACGTTTTGTCTGTCAAGCCATATTACTTTCTGTTTTATGGCCTAATTTACTTAATTACATCCTAAAAGCGGTTAGTTACTGATTCGTTTGAAACGGGGAAATAAAAAAAAACACGTAAGATTTTTCTGATTGAAGAAAAATAAAAATAATTAAACAAGATACTGCATTCTCTTGTCTATGATCTCACAAGATAAAAAGGTTGTTTCACATGCATACAAGTTACATTCATCTTCCTACAGAGATAATTATCTTTCCTGAACCTTTCATTTACCTTTCATATCTATAATTTGTATTTCAGGAACAAGACATAGCAGATAAATTAAAGAACCTGCCTCGTCATAAATCCCTGGCACTTCACGGTATGTCCGGGTCAGGTAAAACCACCGTCGCCATTGGAGTGTTAAGGAATAACCCAGAACTGATAACGGATAACCTGAAAAATGTGGTATTTTGGATGAACATGGGCAATGTGAAGACTGACGATGATATTGTGGCGCAGCAGAACAAGTAAGAATGTAGTTTAGTGTATTAGGAAGCGTCATTTCTGTGGCATATACAAGCTACACCGTTGTTAATCCATTTTCAAGGACGATTGAACCCATAACTAGTCAAAGGATTTTTCTTCTACTAATGTTATTAATACTGACCATAACCTATCTAAGGGAGAACTGTAATTAAGATTACTGAGCTTTGATTTATTTTCTATATCTAGTTTTAGCGATACATAGAGTTATTTCATTATTATACATGCTCATAAATTATAAAAGAATCTACCTTTGACCATAATCGATTTGGCCCTTCGATCGATTCTTGGCATATAAATAATAATATCTAATAATTTATATGTCTTAATAATCCCTTTCTTTCTCCACAGACTACACAGAAAAGTGCTACCTCTCTACTCGCACAGAGAGAGCAGTTTCATGAACAGTTCAATCTCGATGTCAAGCATAGGTTCTAACGCAGACAGCCACTCATATTCCAACAACGATTGGTCCTGGCTCGAATTCAGAGACGTGTTAAAGGCAGATTTTGCGGAGCCTATTTTGAAGGAAGCTTTATTGGTGCTTGATGACGTTAATGACAAGAAGATTCTGGATGCTTTTGACGTTGGGTGCAAGATGTTAGTTACGATTCGGGACACTGATGTCGTGGCGAAACTTGTGCCTGAGGTTGTTAAGGTGAGTTGACAGTACTTGTTTTGTATTGTGTGTATTTTTTGTTAGTCTATTATGTGAATGAAATGCATTTTAGGATGTCATTAATTGAAATACAGGCATTGAGTACATATAAATGATTATTGACTAAATGTTTTGTACTGGCAAAGGTTTCCCGAGAAAATATATATCTGAGGTTCTATCCATTCCGGATAGAACATGTAATCTTGTGATCTATTATACCTACAGGGTGATATTATAAACTGTAAATATAAAACCTATACTCTTTATAAAAAAAATAATAAAATAACTATACCTATTCGATCTGCATTTATAGAATGTTATATTCTTATCTTATTGTATCCACGATTTAATCATATAATACTTGTTACCTAACAATAACCAATGCTTATACCAAATCTTTCCCCTCACAGATCGAAAACAGTCTAGACGAACGTGAGTCTCTGCAACTCTTTGCCTCGTGTTTAGACACAGACGTATCCAACCTGCCGAGACAGGCTAAGAAACTCAACGAGATATGCAAGGGCAGCCCCTTCCATATAGCTTTGATTGGAGCCCAGTTAGCGGAGAATAAGGAAAAGTTAACCCACGATGCCAGCCACTGGAATTATTATATTAAGAAGCTGGTGAAAAAGGAGTTTTTTATGTGAGTTTGATAGTTTTGGCTAGTTCTAGATGAGATAAATTTTAATTGATAGTAATGTGACAAGGGGATATGAATTAACGTCCTGTAAACACGTCTGAGGTAGAGTGAATGTTGGAATAAAATTTCACTTTTTAGAATAGTAAATTTAAAATCTAATATTGTATTAATCTTTGCACTAGTAATAAAATACATTTTAAATTATACTCAATTAATACAAGGCAATTCATTTCTTATGGAAAAATATTGTACAGTTTGATTAATAGCTATTAATATTTAAGTTCCTCTTAATATACTAGTATAACTAAAATCTATTTTACAGTCTTCAACGTCACGTAGACAATCCAATGAAAACCATAGAAGTATGCATTAATTCGCTAAAATCCAACATTTTACCAAAATTCAAAATGTTGGCCGTACTGCCAGATAACGTAAAAGTCAACTCTCGAGTTCTAAGCAAATTATGGGGCCAACCAACTCAAGAAGTAGAAGCTATAATGAAAGAACTCAAAAGCAAATCTCTCATAATAGAATTCTATAATAAGGAACAAAAGTCATACATATATGAAGTGCACGATCTCATTATGAATTACCTAAGAACATGTTTCTCTGAGGATGAAATCAAAAAGTTACACGATGGTTTCCTGAAGAGTTATGACTATGATAGTCTGAAATATTGTCCAATAGACTTGATAGACGATGACTATATAGCCTTTTACATAGGCCACCATATATTTCATACGAAGAACATGAATAGTAAATGGGATCTGTTTAAATTGTTCCTGAATTTGAAGTTTCTTGGTAATAAAGTCAGGTTGACTGGCCCGGCTGATGTTATACTAGATTTGCAGAAGTACGAAGGTCTTATTGCGCAAGATGTAAGTATTATAATTTAGAATACCTTTTTTGACGATTGTATTAAAATTAATGTTTAGTTTATAACTTAATATACACATATAGACAACATGCCGTTTCCTTACGTTTTGGAATATAATTCTAATAGAGAAATATTCATTAGTTAGGAGTACCTGTAACCGCCGAGTGTGTATGAGTGTCAATGAAGCGAAAGTGCTCTGTCAGGATCGGGTCAAATGGGGATCTGTGATCTCTGCCTATCCCTCTACAGGGAATCAGGCGTGATGTGTATGTATGTATGTAAATATTCATCTTAATGAAATTAGTTAAGTACTTCACATACATTTACGTACATATTATGTTACAAAGTATACATATTTATATAATATAAGAATATAATATATATATATTTTTTGGGAATTATTGAATTCACCTCATTCATTATTTAATATTACAGGAAATAGATCGAGAGCTATTATTCAGTATCAAAGCCTTCCTAAGTACACACGGTAACGACTTGTACAAATACTCGTCCACCGATATAATTCAGAGTATTCTCCAACATGAGACCAAAGGCATACTCTACTCGAAAGCATACCAGTTTGCACAGGAAAGCTGCGCTAAGAATGAACTTTACTTCGAGTTTTTGTAAGTATAGTTCCTTAACTATGTTTTTAAAATAATTACGAACACATTTACGCCTTTAACCTCCTAAGAATAGGCGTACCAAATAGTTTTTTCAAGTTAATTTTTATGTCAACTTTAAGGTAAAAGATTTAAATAAACTTTGATGATTAATTAACTAATAAAAATGTCCGAATCTAGGTCTAATGAAATCATTCCTACATGCTCTAAGTCATTTATCAAAGACCGTGTTGCCTGAATATTGAATTTAAAGCCACTGTTCTTATACTTTAAATAGGTTCTAAACTTATAGTAAGATACAATAAAATCCGTTTGTTTACAGGCACGAACAAGATGTGGACGAAATTAAACATTCCTCGATCGATGTTAAAGACAGCATCAGTTCTGTATGCTTTCTGGGCGATTACGTATTAGTAGCCACTGTTACTGGCAGTGTTAAGGTATGTACATTAATATGGACTTATATCTATATATGTGTTAGATTCTCACCGACTTCTTTTCCGTATGGATGGATAGTCACCATTATTAAAGATAAAGTGTATCATGGTTTGATATAAATATAGTTTTTGACAGCTTATTTCATATACATTAACGTCCTTTAACCCCTTTCGGACGGACAGAATCTTGGAGACATATCTCATAGGTCACTTTAGCATGAATATTTAGCCCAGCGCCCTATACATTCCATTTACTTCTATTCCCTTAGTCGCCTCCTACAATATCGGGAAGAATAGCAGCTAAAAAGCATTAACTACATGTACTATTTAAGCTAACGTACAAGGGCAAATGCAATAACAAAGGATTTTGTTCCCCAGGCCTACGATATATCAACGAACAAACTGAAGAAAGAACTGCAATGTGCAGGGGACTATATCAAGTGGATATCTACGTGCCCTTCCAACCCGCTCATCGTGGCGGCTTTGAGTGCGGATGGCGTTATCAAAATCTGGTACATGGATGAGATTGATGAAGATGTTTGTTCTGGGACTATCGATGAAGGTAGGTAGTGAAATTAAGGGTGGGTTTGGATGTATGGGGTGAAACTGTTTGATTTACTACGTTTAGGGTATAACAATAGGACTCATTCCTAAGTATTGTACGTAATGTCTGAAGGAATGGACAGAATCTGGAATCTTCAATATTGATATATCAATGACTCTTAGTCGCTTTAGGAATATCCTATCTATCTCCTATTTTGATGTATTTATTTCAACTATAGTGAGATACATTTTTTTTAAAGACTTGCGATTTTTATTTATTTTACAAGAAAATGGGACTTATTGCAGACATTATATGAATAAAGCATTACCTTTGTGTATAAGTCCCGTTTTCTTGTAATATAATAGTTTTAAACTATTTATCTACTATAAGTTCGCGATTTATACTCATGTTAATCTTGCGTAAAATATAATAGTTACCATGGCTACTGCAACTATTTATAAAATACCGCTGAATAATCATAAAAACTGATAAATATACTAATATATCTCCCTTCCACAGAAAACGAAGACGTAGAACCAGTGAACCACCAATCCTACTCCAGTCCAGTGACCATTCAACCCAAAATGGGTCCCGTACACAACTGTCGTTGGGCCAACCACAGTAACGACCTCATAGCTCATACCTCCAAAATGATCATAGTATACCACAGTGATGGTAGAGTGAAAGTAGTGCTAGATAACTTCGAGAAAGAGAAGAGGATAATATCGCTCACACCCTCTAACGATGATGGCAGGGTTTTGGTGGCTACTTGTGTCGGTGCAACACATTTTATAGAGATGCATAATTTGTCGACGAAAGATAAGGTGATGTGTATTGAGGAGACGACGCCGATTGTGGATGTGCTTAGTGTGCCAGGTAAGGGGTGTGTGCTGTATAATATGATATGTTGTTTATAGTATTATCGATAATAGTAATGGGCTTGCTTTTATAGAATAGGATGGTTTTGTTATTTAATATGGAATAATATAATTATCAAACTAAATATGTTGTTAATTGAAATGAATAATGTTTTTCCTAGACAGTCAGACTTGATGGAATATAGGACTGTATTTGGGACATAGAGGTAGCTTTTAATTAATATATATTATAAAGTAAACAAAAGAAAGGAGTAATCCATAATAAGTTTTATTACTTTACTTACAATGATCTTAAATATGCGCAATATTTAAAAAGTCTTGTTTTGCAGCCTGCAACAAACTAATAGTAATGAACGACACTGAGGTATCAGAATACGAGTTCAAAGTGAAGTATTCCACCTACACTCAAAACCACAACTCTTACACATCCAAGAAGATAATATCTAGCAAGGAAATTAAGGAAAACCTTTTATTCATTACGGCTGTCGTGAATAAGTCTGGTAGCTTGCTCTTTATATCGACTGATGATAGCAGGATAATATGCATTGATCTCAAGACTGGCATTTATGCATTTCATTTGGATAATAGGAGGGGGTAAGCTGTGTTTATTTGTACTTGTATATGTCCTTTAATAGGTTGCTGGGCAAACATTTACCATACATACATACACATCACGCCTGATTCCCTGTAGAGAGGTAGGGAGAGATCAGAGATCCCCATGTGCCCCGATTCTGACAGACCACTTTCGCTTCATAGACACTCATACATCTTCTCATACACACTCGGCGGTTATAGGTACTCAAATATTTACCATTGCCTACTATTTCCTAAGTCGAACACATTATGGTTTGCTGGGAAGAACGTCTTGCTAAGTTATTAAAGATTAACATATTCTCTTAATTCATACATGGCTCAGGCCCGACAATACACAACTACACAGCTTGTATTTACAAATTAGCTCTCTATTTGCATATCAGTTTTAACACGGTAGCAACTAAATCGTTTATTTATTAATATAACTGAGTCGCTATTACAAGCACACTTAAAACGACAACAGTATGAGAAAAATCCTATACAAATTAATTATTTGATTACAACAAAACTAAAGAATAAACTATATGACGTCATCAATTTTCAGTAACGTGATTTCAATGGCCGCAAGTGAGGTGTGGTACGATGATTTCGTTCCCGGCTCTGACGTGTTATTAACCGGGACGGGGACGGCCGAAAATGCGGTGAAACTGTGGTATTTGGATGCTACTTATGTATCGCATAGCACGCAGAAGCATAGGTAAGTAAGAAAACAAATTGTAGCATTTCTTTTGGACTTACTTATCTGAAAAGGGTTTATTATTAGTATATATTTTTTATGATATTTATGTCTATAATTGTATGCAATAAATCTGCAAAGAGGTTAAATAAGTTAAGTTACATTAGGCGTAGTCAGTGTCTACGTGGGTTTTCATACGCAGTTGATTTCACAACGGAAAACGATTGTAAGAAGATCAAACTATGCTTTTGATTCTATGATCTGTTTAGTCACGTTTAGTAGTAGCTATCTAAATATATTCCCATTGTGTTTTAGTCACTGACGTTTTTGTCTTATAGAAAAAAAGCTACTAACAGTCCTTTATTATATTTTTAGGAAAGTCCGTCTCTCAACGAAATTCGACGTCAGTTTCCTTCACACCCTGTCTCCACAAACGCCTTCAGACCACACATCATCCAGCGACCATCAAAGCCTATCCTCCACACCTAAAAGGCACCAGTCTTTCGTAAACCACAAAGAGATAGAGAAACGTACTGCCAAGAAAACTATGAGTCTTGATAGGTATTCGCTGAAATTGAATTTGAAGGGTTTATGCAATGGGTCGGATGATGGTGTACAGCCGTTGCTTGTTGTAGTGGATGATAAGAATAGTATTCAGGTAATTAGCTTTATAATATAATTTATACACATACACACACGTACGACCTTTTTAATATTCATAGCTTTCTTTAGTTATACATAGAAAGTTTTTTGTATATTACAAAGTTTTTTTTATACTGTTACTTAATAATTATTGTAATCAGCAGTTTGTTTTCTGACATTTAATGTTTGCTTCTGAATTTAAGCTCTATTGATTTACTAGATGTACGTATTGCCCAGAATCAGTCAAGTCGTGGAAATATAATATAACAATGTCTAAGCACTGTTACTACTGTTCGACTAGCTTTATAACTATAAACTCAGACAGATAAATTAATATAGATAGACTTTCTACTCCATTTGTCTAAAACTTTAAGCATCATACTAAATATTGTATCATTTCTAGGTCATGCGAGGCAGAAAAGTTCTAGCCGAAGTACCAACACCCGCCGACAGGGTGATATGCCTAAAAATCTCACCTTGCAACCAATACATACTATTTGGTACAGAAGCCGGTGATGTAAAGAAATACACGATCCGTTCTAAAGAAATCCGAGATATAATGAGCATTTACAGCCCAGTGCAATATTTGAAGTTCGTGAACCCTAACCTCTTGATTGTGGCTGGTGATAATCATTGCTTGATGGCGTATAGGTTTACTTGTGATGGATGGAAGTTGGGTATGTTGCAGAAGGGTGAAATACATTTGGGTTCGCAGGAACTTTTGAATAATATAACAGGTAAATTATAGTCTATTTTGTTATAGTGTAAGGTACGTAGGTTTCAAGATTTAGACCTAAAGAGGTAGAAGTTTCACTTACTATTTTCGTATCCGAACGATATTAAGAACATTATTAATTCTATTTCAAAATTGAAGTTCTATCAGAGGTCGCTAACGTAACTAATAATAGTAAATAACAGTAAATTCAATACATAATATGACTTTTAACTGCCTTTCTACCTAAAATAATTTCTTTTGTACTTTTTATGTTATTAAAGCCTACTCACAATTTAGTGTCATAAGACTAGTCTGAGGTCATGAATCAGCTAATGAATTGTAACTAAAAACGCTTCAGATTTCTAAGTTATGTCCTTTTCAAGCATCCTTACAACTACTACATTTAAAAACATTTACTTTCAGGTACAAACAAAAAGAAGAACGGCCAACCGGACGGCGTATCTCCCTCAGGAAGCGAAGCCAGTTTATCTAACCGCTTATTCCCTCCCAGCGAACCCAAAACGCGACTCTGCAGACCTAGTTCCTTAGTGGACTGTTTTTGGATAGATAATATAGGAATGATCAGTATAGAGAACAATGAGACGATAAAACTGTGGAGCGCAGAACTTAAATTGGTCGGGGTGTTGAATGGTCGCCAAGCGGACGTGTACGTAAATTGTGCGGCGTGCCAGAATCATGTGGTGGTACTGTGTGATGATTATGGGAAGTTGAAAGTGAGTATATGAAAGTTATTGATAATAATGTTTAGTATAATTTATATATATATTTCACGATGCTCAACCCTAACGCTTAAGTGACCACGACATCTGAGGGTAATAAATTTGTAATTTGCACTCGTAATTGTTTTGAAACGTAAACCAAAACCGTGATAATATGTGCCATTATTAATGAACAATACTTGGTTTAGAATAACTTTGCTGTTATGACAAGTCAAAGTGCTATATTTTACCTCTAAAAACAATTTATTTTTAAAACTAATTCGTTTTTATTTTTATAGATTTTCAAATTGAAAATTGGCGAATCAGTTGAACTGAGACCTATAGGCGAGAGCAGGATAAATTACAAGATAATCTCGTGTGATCTGACAACAGATGGCAATATTCTCGCCATGGGACTCGATTCTGGTGATGTGGTTGTAAGTATTTTACTTATAAAATCGTTGGTATTATAGCTTTTAAGTTTGATTATATAGTTGATATGTTTAATCTTAGTATTTTTTTACTAGCATGTAGTAACTACATAAAATATACACGTTAACCTATTCCCGAAGAAGTGGTAATACAAATTGCAAAAAGATTTCGTAGTCGTCTGATATTATTTCCAGATTTAGGTAAGAATAGTCCCGTGTCACTTATTAAGCTCTTACGTCCCTTCATAACAACATTAAATGTATTTCATTACGTTCTTATCAAGTCTAAGACCAGCAAAAACACACATTTTGAAAAACAAAAATTACCTCCCTTCGTATATAACTACTTACTTTATGTATGTGTCATATGTAGATAATCTAACCTTCTCTCAATATTCGCAGCTATGGAACGTCCCAGGAAAATGCCAACTAAACTTCCTAAGGCACCACAAATCGAAGGTCCAAGCTTGCTTCTTCTCGCCCGTGCCCAAGAAGCTATACAAGAGCAACAGTACTGCCCAATCGCCAATAGTAGGCCAGTCGTTCAACTATAGTGCTAGTATGGATGACGATTCAACGCCGTTGGTCCTGGTTACTATGGCTTCGGAGGTCGTTTGGTGGAATATCACGTATTTGATCAGAGCTAGGAATGCTGGGAGAAACTCGCAAAGGTAAGAACTTTTTGTGTTATAGGACGTTTGTTACATAGATACGCTTCACGACTTGTGTAAACACACCCCCCTTATTATGGCGGGGTAGTCAGAGGCTTGAGTGCCCATCTCCGAAATTTTGAAGGCATATTAGCAATAAGTCAATCAAAACTCGCGTTTCACTAGATAGACAGCACCCAACTTCATAGTAAGTGAATCGTGTCGCCGTACAAAGGCATTAATTGTTTTCCGTTTATCGTTAGCAAACTGTAAATTATTATGTTTGTAAATGAAATTGTCATTTTGAAATTTCATTCATTAAAATCTTTATTTATTTTTATATTAACTACCCGTCACGAACAGCTCCCTGGAGAGGCGGAGCGTGGGTCACGGAGACCCGATTTGCATCATTAAAAATAGTGTGATAAGGGAAGGTTGCGGTTTGAAGGAAGATGTAGTTACTAAGATTGAAGGCTAGATTGAACGCTATATTGAAAAAAGATGACGTTAGGTGTACCTATAACCGCCCAGAGAGTATGAGTGTCAATGAAGCGAAAGTGGTCTTTCGGGATTGGGGCAAATGGGGATCCGTAATCTCCGCCTACCCCTCTACAGGGAATCAGGCGTGATGTGTATGTATGTATATTATAAATCTTTATTTTTATGCAAATAAATCCTTAAATCAAAGTCATGCTTACGTGTCTCAAATATCTTATCACATAAGGTTGAACTATCGACTACTAATAATAAATAATACTACCTTGTTATAATATATTATACTAATAATACCTTATTCAGGTTACCCGGTCGTTTGAACGTCCTATCTCCCGTCATGAGTCCGATGGAGAGCCGAAATGATTTGGCGACGGACATGGAAAATATGAGCATCGAGAGATCGCCACAGAACCATTTCTTCTTTGGGGAGAGCGACCTCAATATTGCCTGCTGGGAAGACTTGTGGAGAAAGAAAAAGTAAGTTTAGTGTGAAGGGTTATGAGATAGTTCAATATACATACATATGTAGACGTCTCAACGGTATATGTATCGATCGCGTCATTGAACGATCTTGACTAATCTCTTGTCTCATTTAAATCTAATAAATTTTCTATGCTTTTCTGTCGGCGCTACTTTACAAAAAAATGTAATGTAGTGTAAACTATATTGTCGAGACTTCTTAGATTTTTATGACAAATTTCAGTTTCTAACCATGGTTAATAATAAATAGTCTTCTAAAGTGCTTTATTCTTATGCATAGATATATTCACAAAGCAAAGCTGGCAAAGCTACCTTGCTTCACTCACACCAATTAACCTTATGATACACCCGCAACGTACGTTACCGTATCTTAAAACATTTTTTATTGTTTCAGGTACAAAGAAGGCTCCAAGCGAAAAGAGATCTTAGCCTGTATAAAACTGTCAGGTATGAACGCGAAAGCTCTTTGCCACGACGACAAGTTCTCTTGCTTCGTAACCGTAGACAACCCTGGCTACATACACATCATGTCTGTCATGAAGGGATCGTAATACACTGCCCTTTGCATTTTGTAAATATTTACTATATACTGGTACTGCCATCTATAAGTCTTTTAAGCGAACTAAACTGATAAAAGAGTTATTACTGCCTATATAAGAGTTCAGTATGATTAATGTAGATATTATGAACTGTCATTTATGTTATAAAATAGATAAAACTTATATTCTAAGACTGTATATGCTGTTGAAATTATATGTGAACAAAATAAGAACAAACGCACAAGATAAAGACTAATCTAATTTTCTGATCAATATTGTGTAACCATTTTTATGGCGTATATTAATCATATAGTAGCATTGAGATTAACTCTGATCTTCTGAACAAATATTACTGTTGTTATAAATAACTAAATAGTAATTAATATAAATTAATTTAGTATAAAAGCTATCTTAAAAATGGCTTATTTTTGTGCATCGTAGTAAAAATTCAATCAAAATTTAAACCTTATAATATTGCACTGATTATTATTTTACTAGATCGCTATTGAAGTTTTCAGCTTTGTATGTTAGTTTTAACTGTATGTAATTATTAAGAATATTAGATAATTTATGTATAGGCGTAAAATGGGAATCAATCGGCCAATTTGGAGTGCCTTCGAAACGTAGTGAAAGAAAAGAATTTTGCAACATAACGTATGTATAACATTTAATCATGTACATTCATAGATTATCGTTTCTTTAGAATCTCTTTTCGAAAGGAATATAAGACTGGATAGCTTTCAGACCAGAGTGTGGATAAAGCATTAATGTACACGCACAAAAAAAATAGAATTCGATAAACATTATATTTTATATCAGTGTAAGAACTTAGCTAAGGTATTAGTACATTAAAAAGAATAATTCAAGGTGCCAGCTGGTTATTATAAAGTAGGAAATATGAAATGATAAAGGTAATAGCAACTGTCATGATAATACATACATTGGTACGCACATTAGAAAAGAAGTTATGTAAATATGAACAATTAGTTAATGCTTTTGAAATGATTAAAACCGCACATAATTGTGTCCTATAATATAATTCAATTCAATTTATTTTTAAGTTTTATATGGTAAATAATTGAGAGAATGTACCGTAATAAGATGATAAGGAAAAATGGTAGTCTGATTGTGTATACGATGCGAATAGAATGCATTTGGTAACTACGGAAATATTATAGTTGATTCCTACTAAATTGATTGTCAAGCATCATTTATTGTTTTAGTTTAATTTTATGTGTTTTAGTGAATATACTTATCTCATTGAATTGTTTAGTTGGAATTGGGAGCTAATTAAAATCATGATTTGCTATAATATGTACATATTTAAGTGACATGTTACTTTCAAGCAATAATATATAGGAAATTTCAAAAATCAAGTTGTTACAATATAAAGACATATTTTGGCAACTTTAACTCATTCGACGCCGCGCCATTTTTCAGCGTCTTACTAGCGGAGCCGCCATACAAACGGTAATGAACACGCGAGGCGTGTCCGCGGCTCTGCGACTAAGAAAAAATGGACACGCCACGCGTGTCCACTGGCTCTGCGACAAACTTAATGTTTCTAAATACGTTAATAATACATTGTGGTAGTTTATTTCCTTAGTTCTGTTTGTGCAACGAAAGAGATAAGGTTGTGGCAACAGTATAGTGATTTTAAACCAGGAATTATGGCGGAATATGGATATTTAGGTAAATAGGTAAATTAAATATGATGTGATTCTCAAACTTACTTATATATTAATAAATTTATAATATTTTTTGTTGTTTGTATGCTATATTAATTATTGACTCATCTATCGACTAAAATCACTCAGAAACATATTATTTTGTAAGTACTAATATTATAATAAACAAGCTAACGTAGTGAGTTTGATGGAAAGTTACACAAACTTTAAGAACCTCTGGTCGCATACTCAAAGTGGACACGCGTCGCGTGTTCTAGGCATCCCACAAGGGGTTCGTTTTTAGTATAAACATAACTTCTTTCAAAGTAGAAACCACGTGAATATATGGTTATTCGTGTGGTAAATACCATGTACACAAATTCTTATAAAAAATTTTCATGTACTTTTCGAGATATAATCGAAAACTTATGGACACGCGAGGCGTGTCCGCGGCGTGGCGAGTAGAATTTTCATGGACACGCGAGGCGTGTCGTTGGCTCCGAATGAGTTAACAACTCGCATACTGCAATTTAGATGAAAATAATATCTTTTTTTTTTTTTAATTTTACCCATATGTATATTTATGTATGTATATGAACATTATATTCGACTGATCAAATTGCGTACAACGAAAACAGCAAAGAGGATTGTAATAAATAGGTTTGATTTTTTTGTATTATAATTGCCTATCGAATAGCAACGAATAAGTACATTTAAGTTGAAACTACTGCCTATTATAGAAATACTAAGTCCTACTTAACTGTCAGTTAGAAACAAAGTTATAGAAGAGAAGGTTTTACACTAATCATTTATTTTTGTAAGTTTTTTAATCAGTGACGATATGTTACAGTATCAACTTATTTTAAGATAGATAAGTTATTTTAATGAAGGTTATGATTAGTTTGGTTTTAGAAAGGATTTCCATTGACATTCTGGATAATTATTTGAATGTAGAACATGCATTATACCTCGTACTAAATAAAAAATATTTTTGCTAAACTACATGTAGAGATCCCGCCACATAAGGTGGCAGTAGCCAAACTTGGAACTAAATTTGACGTTACTGCCATTGCGTGTTATTTTGTATGAAAGGTAAATTTAGTATTACCAGCGTTGTGTTTTTTGCCCACTCTTTGTAATTTTTATGTTTGTTAAGGGTGATTATAATAAATTGATTTCCGGAGTTTCTTGTTAGTTCTTCTCCAAGCTAGGGTCTCCGCTGATCTAATCTCGGTAAAAAATATGTAAAGACAATGCTCAGTGCCATGTTTGAAATAATAGTTTTAAGAGATTCGCGATTTATACTCATGATATAAGATATAATGGTGTGTATAAGATTGATTGCAGCTGTGGGAAATCCTACGTCGCACACTAAACGGTTTATTGCGGACAGAGTGAAGGAACACATAATATATGTAATATATAATAAGAAGGATAAGTCCCGTTAATTATTAATCATGTTTGAAATAGTTTAATAAACATATTTTGACTTTGATATATTAATTTGTTTTATTTGACTTTATAGCTCTGCAACCAAAGACCGTTACAAATGAAACCTATAATGTATCGAGCCGTATGGCACAGTGAGTGCTAGTTTTGGCGTGTTTACTGGTAACACTGAATTACGCGACTGTGGCGACGCCTCCAACTGCCACCTTATGTGGCGGGATCTCTAGAGTACCCGCCACATAAGGTGGCAGTTGGAGGCGTCGCCACAGTCGCGTAATCCAGTGTTGCCAGTAAACACGCCAAAACTAGCACTCACTGTGCCATACGGCTCGATACATTATAGGTTTCATTTGTAACGGTCTAAAAATATTTTGACTTTTGACTTTGATATATTAATTTGTTTTATTTGAGTTTATAGCTCTGCAACCAAAGACCGTTACAATGAAACCTATAATGTATCGAGCCGTATGGCACAGTGATTGCTAGTTTTGGCGTGTTTACTGGCAACAGTGAATTATGCAACTGCGGCGACGCCTCCATCTGCCATAATATATTCAAAATTATAAATATCACAAGCTCTCTTTGAAAGTTATCTTATGATCTAAGTATAAATTAAAAAAACTATTTCAAACATGGCACTGAGCATTGTCTTTACATATTTTTTACCGAGGTTAGATCAGCGGAGACCCTAGCTTGGAGAAGAACTAACAAGAAACTCCGGAAATCAATTTATTATAATCACCCTTAACAAACATAAAAATTACAAAGAGTGGGCAAAAAACACAACGCTGGTAATACTAAATTTACCTTTCATACAAAATAACACGCAATGGCGGTAACGTCAAATTTAGTTCCAAGTTTGGCTACTGCCAGCTTATGTGGCGGGATCTCTACCATTATGTTTTAATAAAGTGCCAAATTAATAAAATATTAATGTATTTTTATAAATATCACACTAGTTTTATGAAAACTATGTCAATTTATCATTTTGTTTTGTAACCGAAAAATACGTAATGCATAAACATTTTAAATAATTATTTTTCAGTTTGCCTATGTAAATCCTTTCCACATTAATGTATATAATTATTTCTACAGAATCTCATAACATTGGTTAAACGATGCCATATGACATTACCTAGTTGATAAATCATAGCTTAACATACATATACAATTTTAGTATGTATGTTCAGTAGTGTAATACCTATTTAAGTAATTTTGTAATCATAAAGAAGTAATTTTAGTTATGAGATCTCCGAATACTTTGGTTTAACTAAACTGATAGTAGGAAAATATTTTAAGGAATTTGTACTGTAGAGAAGATGTGGTGCTAATTGTCGATTTGTATAAAGATTTTATGAGATAATGAACGGCTAGGATTAAAATTGTGCACAAATTATGCTATTATTACCTACTTGAATCCGTGTGTTATTTTAAACTGAGTAAATACGGAATTCTGAACTAAATTATGTCTCTTTAATAATGATAGAAAATAACGTCAATTGGCAAATTAAAATTAAATTCAACAAAGGCCTAAGTTCACTAATGCGTTTTAGCAAAATCAAACTTCAGTAGTAGTTCAATAGCAGTTCAGTCGTGAATTTGACACTGTTATACTTCTGAAGTACGATTTTGCTATAAATCATAATATGACTTGGGCACCTGATGTTTTCCATCTCAATATTAGTTATTCATTTGTTCCAATATTCAACTTTAAAGGTAACTAACTCATAAGATAAATGGTAAATATGAATGCTCAATGGTGCATTTCAACAGTTTTTTTATTGTCAATGTAATTATTGTTGTTCCTAAGCTTTAAAAAATTTGTTTGGATAATTTTTACCTTTTATGTAATGATTATTTTTCTAAGTGCATTTGTGAAATGTTAGCAATAATTTTTATTTTGTCTAAGTACGTATTTACATTATATCTCAATATTTTTATGTCAATATTTGTCATTGTTCTTGCAATGTTCATGAATCGTATGTTTTAATAAAGAAAAATTAAATATATTTGTGTCTTTAATTTTACCATGACATACAAAAAGCAGCATACAATGAAAGTCATTTTTTGTTGAATAAGAATCCATGAATTCTAACTACCTCTCTGTAAGGAGACGGGTGTGATGTATGAGCGTACATACATATACATTCACGTCCTTTAATTCCTTTTAGAATGTACAGAACTTAGAAGATATAATTTCTCCTAAGTCAATTTTAAAATATTGGGGTTCTGATGACAAATTGGACATTGGTGACAGGTTGGTAGCCTATCGCCCAATAGATTCCGTTTACCCATGGACCCTTAAAAGCATCCTACGACATGCCGGAATGAACGGCACGTAGTTAGCATTCTTTTTACGTCCCAGATATTACGAGACAATGTGTATATACTCATCATAAATTATAAAATGATGGGAGAATACAGCGCACATGACGTGGACCTATTAACAAATCACATGATTCGTGATTTGACAAAATAAATTATTTAAAACTACACTGTCGCTTTAATTACAATGATTAATATAAATAATTATTAACTTAAGCGGCCGTAGCTGAGTTGATACTTTCTTGTTTGATCACCAAGTTTAATCTTGATGGGTCATCTAGCCCACAAATGCGTTTTAATATTATCACAGTTATAGAGAACTTAACAACTTCATACCATTACTAAAGAAAGATACAACTAGATTTTGCAAAAAACGTTAGTGGACTTTTCATGTGCTTTTGATTTCGGCGATAGAAAACGTCGTTGAGAAACATACTTATTTATGGAAATGGGAATTTGTCAGTACATACCTCTCACCTTAACACGTTGTTTATTAATTATCAGGTAAAAAGTAGATTTCAAATAACTAAAGACCATCACAATTCTAAGTGGAAGGTCGACACTGAACCTCTGACTACCCGAAAGGGTTATACATTCGTGAATGAATTGTGTTTGTATTATTAATTATTTTATAGTACCTTGCTAAGCAAACACATAAACTTTTACCTTATTGTGTTTAACTTTAACTTCCACGTTTAATGCAAAGTGCCAACCAGTTTTCGTAAGTGTAGACCTCGCCTATTTTAATATCGCCATTTTTTTTTACTGTTTGTCATTTCAATCCGTCACATCAGTGGCAAGTTGACTGATCGATCAACACCGTATTTACGCCAACGGTTTTTTGAATTTTGAACATTATATTGTATCTTCACTGGAAACTAAACTAAAAATCGGCGTATATTTTATCTGTATTAATATCGTTTTATGTTAATTTCAATTCGGAATTTTGTGGTACTTACGTCAACTTTGCAGACATCCTATGCTTAACAATCAAGCTAGCTGTCTGAAAACGTGATCAGTGTTTGTGACCAAAGTATGGCCCAATTCAATTACTTGAATGAAATAAACAGCGTTGCAAATACCATGGACGGGCCAATAACAAGAGGACCTCTTCAGCGATGGGTGAAGAAGACAAACGAAAACATCAATCCTTCCATGAGTGCTTCATTCAAGAACATTTCAAGTGCTAATTTGAGTTGTAACCAGTCAATGCAAAAGCTTTCTATATCTTCAAATCAGAGCTCCAACAACAGCGTTCTGTCTATGAATAAGACGCCGACCAGGCTCGAGATTAAAAAAGGAAAGAAAACTCCATCTAAAACGAAATCTCCAGGTATTTGTAACATACATTTTTATATTGAGTATATTCGCAACTTCATTTTCACAAATTCAATTGTAAAGTAATGTCCCTTTATTCTTTTAGGTCGTTCTACAACTCCCACGCCCAACAAGGCTTCAAAAACTCCTAACAAAGGTGATCGCTTCATACCATCACGAAGTAACTCTAACTATGATCTCTGTCATTACAAGGTATGTATACTTTTGAATTTAATAAATATGTACACAGTATGCACATTAAATCTTATTAAATACTTACTTGATGTACTCAAAAACCTATTCAACAAAGACAAATCTGTTCATAACCATTAACCCTTGCGGGGTAGTCAGAGTTTCACGTTATCATCTCTGCAATTGCAAAAGTAATTCTATGTCTACCCAAACCCACATTATTACACAGAGCTTGTAAGTGATGATATGGCTTACCACCTGTCACATTAAGTACTGACTATCTGGCAAACACATGAAAACTTAGTTAATAAAGCACAATAACAAATCTAATAAAACTATTAGCAAAACTAACAAAACATAAATGCTCCTGCAGTATACTAATCCAATTTCCATCGACAGATGAACAGGGATGACGACAAAGGTGATGAATCAAACGCTCAGGCTCAAGCAGTAGAAGCGATGGGCAGAGTGATCAATGACATTGAACCGGGAAGACTCCTGCAGTACACTTGCAAGGCACCAGCTGCGCCAGAGGGCTATCAGAATAGACTGAAAGTGGTTTATTCTCAGGTAAGATTACAAATTTTTAATCTTATAGATTCTTACCTTATATAGCTAACTGGTAATTTGAATTGTATTATTAGATCAAGCTTCTTAATTATTAGTACAAATAATTGGCTCTAAAAGGTGGTAGTAGTTTCTTCAACTACTACTAATTCAATTGAAGAAAGATAGTATTGCATTTACACCCCAGAACCATAGTTTTAAAATTATTTTCTGTTTCAGGCCAAAGTTCCATCAACAGTCAAAAACAATACAAGGTACATCCCACAAGCACCTGACAGAATCCTTGATGCTCCTGATATTTTAGATGACTATTGTAAGTATAGTTTTGATAATCACTTGTTTATGAAAATTTAAGCTATAAGTTGTTCTATGTAAATACAGTATTTTCTAAGAAATTATTCTTTTGTTGTCTCTTGTCCTTGATAACATATTAACCATACTTTATTCAGGTCTTTTATTCCTATCAAATCTAGCAACTTTATATTCTTACAATAACTTTAACATATTAACATCTCGTCTTCTTTATTGTGGATCCGTACAGGCCTAACAAATGTTATCTTGTTCTGTGTGGATACTTACTTCAGTAGATAGCACATACCTTAGATCTACTATAAAGCAGACCATAAGTTAATACAAATATAACTTATTACATTTATAACTCCACAGACTTAAACCTAGTAGACTGGAGTGCCTCTAACATCCTAGCAGTGGCTTTAGGCAGCTCCGTGTACCTCTGGAACGCAGCGACTGGACAAATAGAGCTACTCTTAACCTTGGAGGGTTCAGAGACTGTATGCTCATTGAATTGGGTGCAAGGAGGCGGATCTCATTTGGCTGTGGGAACCTCCTTTGCTACTGTAGAACTGTGGGACTGCGAGAAGATTAAACGGTTAAGGGTATGTGAAGTTTTGTATGAAGTAATAAATTATTGTTTTATTTAGTCATGTATAGAATAAACAAGTCACTTTTAACATTGACACAAATAGATATAAACCTATATTAGTAAATGTCTTAAATTAGCTCTTTAATGTGTAGTGTTTTGAGTAATTGTATAAAGTTTTATCTGATCTAATGTAATGTCAAACCTCTTTTTACCTAAAAAGGCTTACTATAATATACTAATATTTATCTTTTATTGCAGGCTATGGATGGACATTCAGCCCGAGTTGGTGCATTGGCTTGGAATATGTACATTCTTTCCAGCGGTTCCAGAGATGGCAACATTGTGCATCATGACGTTAGACAAAGAGACCATAGTGTCGCTACAATAAGTGCTCACACGCAAGAGGTAAACTTCTTTATATAATATTATGTCATTTATTAAAATAATGACTGAAAGTGTTGACACATTCGTTTTCTATTCCTATCATTGTTTTTAACAACACATGTGATAGTAGTGTGTGATGTTATGTTATGATAGATGTAGATTGTTACATGCTGTTCATTTCAGTGAGGGAAAACAATGTATGGAAACCTACATATTTCTCGTAGCAAGTAATATTCAATATCTGTATAAGATGGCATGGTTTACCACCTGTCTATTGGATATTGTTTATCAAATTAAAAGTGCATCTTTAGTCAAAACAGTTGATATGTGTGTAAAATATTTGCTCAAACTATATAGGTACCTTTAACACATCTTATTATAAATTACTATCTTATTCTAGGTATGTGGTTTGAAATGGTCACCAGATGGTAAATACTTGGCTTCCGGTGGAAATGACAATTTGCTCAACATTTGGCCTATAGCGCAAGGTCAACACTATTCCCAACCTCAGTATTTGTATTCTTTCAAGTAAGTGGAAACCATTTGATTAACTTATTTTACACTAAACTTATATTCAGATATCTACTTCCCTAATAAAATAAGCAGAGACTATTGGTGCTTAAGGCACATTCAGCGGATTGTAGAAAGGAGGGTTAAGAATGGAATTTATGGAGTCAATGTGGACAATAGGGTTGGACGGGGTATGCCACATAAAACATATACACATTGACTTGTTATGATAGTATAACTTAATAATAGATGCTCCTTGAACGATTATTATTCACCTATTAAGGATTATATTTTTGGGATGGCCAAACTATCATGGCAAGAACTAATTAACACTATAGTTATTAATATACTATCAAGTTTTCCCCTCGCTAGTCTTGAGACCCCACCTTATAAACCCTTCTATATTTCCTATTATATTCCAGCCAACATCTCGCAGCAGTGAAAGGCCTGGCCTGGTGTCCCTGGAGCTCTGGCGTCCTCGCCTCTGGTGGTGGAACAGCTGACCGCACCATCCGCATTTGGAATGTCAACACGGGTGCCAATATTACCACTGTGGATACTAAGTCTCAGGTTAGTAATGACTAATGGGAGCTGGTGTTTAGAGTAGTTAGATGATGAATTCTTTGGAGATTGTTTGTATGTTTTGTTTGTTTTTCTGATACCCAAGTATTTTTTGTTGGTGACATGGCATGCCACCTGTCACATTGAGTACTAACTATTTGGTCAACATGTGGGTTCGAGGTGTCCATAGAATTACTTCGCGATTGCGGAGATGGATACCTGTACCTCTGACTACTCCGCATGGGTTAATGGGCGTGGACGCGTTTGTCTTTTAGTATATGATGGCATTATTTATCATCTATCATATTGAAAGCTAATTAGCAAATAGATTGTAGTACAAATGACCAAAAACCATTGCAAAGCTCGAATGATTGTGGACACTAAATGTCTAACTACCACGAAAGTTTACATACAGTCATAATGCACAGAACACTTGTGGACTTTTGGTTTTAATGCACATCTATGGTTTCCACAGAATAGTGTATTATCTGTAATAACACATAGTATTAATTACATTTGTTACCTCTTAGGTCTGCTCAATACTATGGAGCACACACTACAAGGAGCTTATATCAGGCCACGGGTACGCGCACAACCAACTGGTAATCTGGAAGTACCCACTCATGACAAGAGTGGCAGAACTGTGCGGGCACACGGCCAGAGTGCTTCACATGGCGATGTCCCCAGATGGCACCACCGTCCTCTCAGCAGGCGCAGACGAAACTTTACGGTAAATGTTTATGTGTACATAATAATTAATAATGAATCATCTCAGTTCTTAGTTACTTATTAGGTGCCACTTGCGACTTACGTAAACTTAGTGATTTGTTATGGTATACCAGAACTATTATGCAATCTAGGTAGGGGCTAGCATCCTGTCACCAATGGTCCGTATAACGTGAGAAATCCAATATTCATGCTAATGAGTGATCAAGAAGACGTTTCTGTGTCCAAGGTTTCATCCACCAGGAAAGGAATAAAATGATGTGAATGTATATGTATATCGCTTATAGAAGTTTATAGTCTAAAGCAGGGCTGTCCAAACCACTGCCCGCGGGCCGCATGCGGATAGATTACTACGGCCCATTGAACCTTTTAAACCGACTTAAAAAAAAGTTCGGTTCGGGTACACCGACTACAAAGAGATCTGTACCCACTGCATATAATAATACGGCCCACCAATGTATTTAGTCTTTTTTATTGGCCCTGGGTCCCATCTAGTTTGGACACCCCTGGTCTAAAGTATTTTAAACACTACTCTTACGCAGTATTTTAGTAATGTGTATAATGTATTTTTTTGCGTAACTCTAGTTTGAGATATACCGTTATCTAATTTTTATACTAATTATGTTTCTATTTTCAGTCTCTGGAAATGTTTCATGGTTGACCCTGCAAAGAAGAAAAACCCAACAGAAGCCAAATCAGCCAAGAGCCTGCTCAACCTTAACACGATGATAAGATAAATTCGTTAAGTACTAACTATAGGAACAAAGTCATGAAAATCAATTGAAAAATAAACCTTATTTTTGACCATACTGTCATAATATATCCATAATTGTAAAAGAACAACATTTGTTAACAATTACACACACATGGACAGCTTACAAACGAAAGATTGTTTTGCACAGAACAAATAAAAAATAGTTTACTGCATGGTATATAATTCATAATTCACTTGAACATATCATTTACGAATTTAGTAAAAGACTATTTAAGGCCCAAAATTAAATTTGATTTTCATGGCTTTGTCATTATGATACATTGACATGAACTGTTAAATTGTGTAATTGACTGCATTTTTTCATCTCATACTGCTTATATTCTTTTTTATTACAACAACAATAAATGAAATTCATTACTAATTACTCCGATGTCTCACTAGCAAAATTAGGTTCCAAGTATAGATACAATGTCCTACTATGTTTTTGAAGTATTTTATTAAGAATATTCTGCAGACTTGCTATTATAAAACAAATGTTACGTTCATATTTTGACAATAATAATAGCTTTGGTAGAAAATCCAAAAGTGATCATGTATTGCATCTAAAAGCAACGAATTTATTGCCTTTTTCATTATTAAATATTCATTCATGTTTTTCATCTGTGTATAAATTCATATAACAATCATTTAATGTTACTGTTCATTTAAAGTACTTAACTGAATATTTTTAAATGTATTTTCAGTTGCTCAGGTTGTCTATTATAATTAATTTCGTAGATTTGTCGATGTTATTTTAAAAGTGATCTTGGAAATTCATTACGTTGAAGTTGTATTAATCTTTCTAAAATGTAGGAATTTTCTGTTTCTATTTTATACTAAGTACGTAATGTTGTGGAGAAACATGTGTAAGAATTGTGATGAATAATTTTGTTAGATTGTAATTAATGTGATTTAGTTATTATGATTGTGTCTGTTTATAACTTAGGTAATGGGTTTTAATTTGTAACTCGTCTTTTGTATATGAGTTTTCTTCTGTTCTAGAATAATTATAATAATTTTGATTGTTTGAACTGACTGATATTGTGATTTCATTCTTAATGTTGTAAGATAATTGTGTTAATAAAGGTGACTAATTTAAAGATGTTTTTTTATTGAAATTACCTAGAACGGCTAACGTTATTCAACATCACACACATACGCTTCACGACTTGTAGTATTCGACGCATTTCGTAAATGTATTTTTATTACGAAAATGTACATAGAAGTTCATTGAACTCCATTTCCATTGATACATGCTCAAGCGGGATTTGAACCCTTTACCCACCAACACAGAGTCAAGCCCTAAACAACTAATCTACGTCGAATTTTAAAAGTGTTTTTTGTTGAAATTACCATAGTATTTTATTATCTGCGGCAATATGAAACTTGTATGTTATTGTTGATATTCTGTAGGACGCATTTTAAATAGTAAAATAAATACACAATGCGAAAGTTTCGCCTACTTATGCGAGAGTATATTTTCCAGTTAGAATAATACTCTTGAGACTTATGTAACGCAAATTCGGTTAGGTCTATTTTTCCCTTAGATCCATAATATCAACAAATGGCTTGTGGTTGAGTAGCGACGAAAACAGTAAAAACGATGTACAGGTGAGGTTACCAACTCTGAAACAGCGAAGTTAATGATTTCAAACCATATCCACATGTTTTGTCAATCCACATGTTATTTCGTCAGTCTTTATGTTACGAGACAGCAGGTAGTCCATGTCGCCGTATAGAGCACTATTCTCAATAATATCAATTAGTTATATCATTTAGATAATTGACCTAAATGATCCATCAAGGGACCTAAGTCAACGTCATAGGTAAAATAAAAGTCAATCAATTTTATAAAAGAAAAATTTATTGTACTCTTTGAATCTAATGAACAAACAAAAGAAAGCGAATTAGGAATGTGATACAAAATAATGTATTTGTTATCTTACTATCAACAAATTAATTATAACCTATTAACAATATAAAACTAAATGTGATTTTAGAATAACACATTCTTAAATCTACCTCGTATGTATGATACATTAGATTCATGCGTTAATATCATTTATTATGATTCTCTTACTGCAAAATAATGTGATGAAAGGTAAAAAAAATGTGGAAGATTATGACTAGAACTACGTTCGAAGTTAGGAGTACAAAGTAACACAATACAGATAAATGCAAAGCGAGGAACTAAAGCATAAAATGCCATTCACGTGCCACTTGGTATAGTAGAGTTCAAATAGAGTTATAAAATTGTAAGTTTATCATCATCTATTATTCTAATCTACTTGCAAACCAGACTAAATAGAAATTTACATATAAAAAAATATTTTTCGTGAATATTTTTTGTACCTATTTTATTACTAAGCAACTATACCAAGTTACAAGATGTACTTATCATTTGAACACAAACACTAACTTAAAATCACTAACATAATTGCAGAAATCGTAAACTGATTCTAAAAAAACTAATGAGTAGGTTTAAAGGAAACTACGCAAAATTGAACACTCACATATTAAAAATGGAGTATGGAGAATACATATTTATTACAAACTGTATTTATTTCTACGCTATCTAAAACTTACCTCTGCATTGATAATAAGACTACAACTTTTTGAATTAACATACTTATAATGTTTATATAGATTAGGCAATTAATAACTTGTATTAAACTTGTTACACTAAATATAATTCGATTGTTAAAGATAGTTATTGTTGTTACTGACATTACAAGAAAGACTATATTGTAATTAAAACTCGAAGACAATGTTAATAGTTATTATATAACAGGGTTATAACAATTAGGCACAACAATATGAGTTATATAAGGCATAGATATGCAAAGATTATATAAGAATACTAAGTACTATTGGAATACAGGTGAATAGATTAAGATACAGAGGTAAGGTAACTAGTATCCTGTAATATCAATATGATTGATAACAATATCAGAGGCCCTAGTTCACTAATGCGTTTTAGCAAAATCACCTTTGTACCGTACTTCAATAATCATGTATTCAGTGTTAATGAAGTAGCAAAAGTTCCAAATTTCGCTATTCCAATGCAACACACGAGTACTAGGCCCTTAGTCCACTAATGCTTTTTAGCACAAAAGCTGTTCAATATCAGATTAGTAATAGTGTGTAGTTCGTAGTGGATGTCAAAAGTGTCAAACTTCACCGATGAAATCAGCAAAAGTGTCAAATTTCGCTTCAAAATGGCGAAATATGTCACCTTTGGTCATCCACTGCCCACTTCACTCTATTATGGATCTGATATTGAACAGATATTTTGCAAAAAACACCAGTGGAGCCCCTGAACTACGATACAACTGCGATTTCACAATAAGCAATAGTGGACTTGGGTCTAGAACAGTATATGCGGTAAGAATAATGTTCATTTATTGATTGAATATCAAAACCTATTTAAAACTTCACACTTACGTTATTTAAACGCTGCAACTACTCAATATACAAACTATGATAATACTAAAATATCCTATATTTCGAATCGTACAAAATTTCTTTATATTCAATAAAACGCCAATATATAACAACTAAGCTCATTAAACCGTACAACTAATTATTATCCTCTACCTAATACTTAGTTACGTATATTCAAATGGCGTAATAATACTTTGTTATTGTGATTATGCAGTTTTATTAATAAAGGCGGTCATATATAAACACTACTTGCTTCGACCAAAAGGTCTCTCTAGATAAATAAATGGTAAAACGAGATCGCCGCTATGAAAATTTTAAATTTCGAGATTCAAATACAAAATTGGACCCAATACTAATCACCAATCAGATCTAGCTAAATTCATTGCCTCAGTCAATCAAATATTAGCCTTCATATGACTTAACCTAGTAAGATATTATGATAAAAGTTCTTAAAACATTGGGACATTTGTTAAACTTTCAAAATCTTCCCGATATCATAAATTGCATTCTGTTCTTATGGAAAAGCCTTTTAAGTAATTTGTAAGACAACGCTTTAAGTTTAAAGATATAACGAGTATCATTTCATACAAAAAGCATTAACTTCTGACAAACTTCCAGAGTTCTAATTGAGCTCATATAACATACTTTTACATTTTCCTTCCGAAATACCTATAGCCAAAACGAGCAAATATCATATTCATATCTTAGAAATAGACAGACAACTTCTTAAGCAAATTTCGTAAAAATTACCAATAGTTAAAAATTTTGGTCAATCCACTACCAATCAAAATGGCAATCACACCAAAAATCATATCACAGAAGCGCGATTCGGCAATGGATTCGCTTCATTGTTTTGACTTACAACCGACAGCGCCACCGTATTCGATATGGGTTCAACATTACGTACCAAATGTTCATTACTCGTCGTCAATCCGCCATATTTGAAATTACGACGCAAGCTCGACCTTATACCTTTTAACGAGTCCGTTTTCCTTACAAAAGATCGTCTTAGGAAATCTCTTGTAAACACAGAATTTCTAGAGGGCCCTTGATTACTGTCATTTTCTTCTGTCAATGTGAATGAAGGACGAATGGGTTGTTCGCTCTGTAGTTGCAGTCTGGTCTGATTGTCGACGGATTCGCTTAGGGTCATGTGGATTTGGGGCGTGTCGGTAGATTCTACTACGTCAGGACGACTGGCCACTCTGTGAATTGATTAATTATGATTAGATTATGATTATTTAAAAAACGAACGTGCTATTTCGTACGTAAATACAATTCAAACAAGCTGCTTTTATTCCCAGTATGTCATAGGAGGTTATAAAGACACTAAGAGGTTAATATCAGTCATGAGCTAGCAAAACTGTCACCATTTCTTATCAATGCTTCCTCTGTTAGTTATACTTAAAAGTTCCTAAATACGCTTCTACAATTCCAAAAGATATTAAAAGCGTAAGTAATATCGCCATCAATGCAGAATACTATAATATAAGACTAACAACATACAAACATATTGTTACTAATTATCACATAAATGATTATGAGATGTATGTTATACGTACATACGCTTTACGACTTGTGTATACACACTCCCTTTTTTTTTATTATGGCGGGGTAGTCAGAAGGTAGTAGACGTATGTTATGAAATCATATCAATTCAAAGACAATATATTTTACGTTCTAAACCCTCACCTGCGCAGATTCCTAAAGCTCCTTCTTAGCGTGTTCAACAGTCTAGCCCCCGTAGCCGTGGAATAGGAGGGGGGCGGCGTGTACTTGGGCGGGGGATCTGCGGGGGGCATGCTCAGCTCTTGCGTGTGCACCGCTAGGAGGCGCGGCGAGGATGACTCAGTCGACTCCCCCATGCGGGGTCGGTATAGGTTTTGGAGACGCTGCAATTAAGTGACACACTATAGGCTATTCGCGTTAAGTAAATAGTGACGTCATGATAATCAGAGGTTAAACTGGCCAATGAGACGTGAGTAAATGAGAAAACAAGTCACATTGACCAATCGCAGACATTCGTTGTCACGTCTCATTGGTCAAATCGTTTGGGTAATGATGACGTCACTATATTCTTAACGCGAATACACTATAGTGTATTGTACTACGAATTATTATTACTTATTTATTATCTTAATACGCCATAGAATCTTAGATAATTCGGCCTATATTGATAGTTGTATTGCAGTGGTTAAGAGAATTTCCTTATGGTACATTCATTAAAGTTTTAGTGGCGCAGTATTGTTAAACTGAGAAACTACGGTAACCTACATTTAGCTACTGCTAGTAGCCAATAAAAAGAAAGCACAACATCTAGAACTGTCATATCAAGACTGTATTCTTACTCATTTTAATTTCGCGTACAAATATCTACGGTTTAACTACGATACTACGGTAACCGAAATTCAGACGTAATACAGATAAAAAGAGCTGAAACTCCCATATCATGAGACGAAAACCTCAACTACTTGTCTATTTAACATAAAGCACATGTAAATCCCTAATTTTCTCACCATTTCATCGTAGTAATCTGTACTTTCATAATCCTGGCAGCATTCAATCAGAAATTGAAATACGTTACAAGATAGACTAGCGAATACTGCGATATTTTAGCATCGAATCTTAGGAAGCAGTACTGCACTTACAAATATTATAAATGACACCAATTTATTTCTAATTACCAAGCTTTCATTTTCATTCAAATCTTTGCTTTATAAATATGAACGCAATCTACTTTCCCATAATTACCTGAATACTAAATTTACAACTAAAAACAATACATAATACATTTCTTATTACTTTTAGCTTTAGATAGCCAAACATTTGTACACCACAAATAAATAAACACGTAAAAGCAACTTGTCATAAATAAATGTAAAACTACTTACATCTAGTATATCAGGGGGTCCTTTGCTCATATACCGCCAGGTCTGTATGAACGCTGTTATTGGCACTAGAATCAACAAGCCCTGTTGGATCAACACTGCAACTTCGCGACACCATACTGGCCAGTACCTGTTTAAATAAAACAATATAATTAAAGACACATTTTGTAACGTAAAACAGAATGATAACTAGCTGCCGTTCTTGTTGTAGGAGGCGACGACTAGGGGTGAATGGAACGTATTGGGCGATACGCTAGCAACCTGTCTTCATGTTCCACATAACATCACAACCCCAATATTCATCGCTTTCCTACTGCTTTCCAATCTGGTCGTTGATTATATGTGCTATATATTTATTTATGTATATATAATAAGTATACATACCTTAAATATACGAGTACGTTCACTAGTACCCTTAACACAAGTCTTAAATGTACTTACCAAGGAGCTAGTTCAATTGGTGTAATAATGTCCAAATATTATTATTATTATTCATGCTAAAAAATGATCTGGGAGATATTGCTCTGTGTCCCAGGTTCTGTCAACTACGAAAAATATTCAAGGACGTGAATGTATATGATGAAGATGAAAAAATATTACTAGATAACTTGCAAAACACAAACCCATTTTATAAAAGAAATGCATGCATACATTGTTAACCAACAACACAACAACAGCAGTCAATTACATACAGCACAAAAAGTACGTTTGGTTTCTATTTGGCTACGTTTAAAAGTAATAAAACATGAGAATATACAGTAGGTGTTGTTGACAGAAAATAGGTGAGAAAATCTTCTTTTGATTAAAAGTAGGTAAATCACTCAATCTTGAGTGAATATCAGAGATTGTCTTTAAGTGCCTAAACGTTGTAATTATTATTTTGAAAGACTCACCCGGTTCGTTTCCTCCAGCTGTACAATGAACGCTGGTATCCGGTTCGGTAATCTATCACGCATATTGCCTGCAGAGAAATCATATAGATTAATATGTTGATCATCAGAAATATTAGACAGAAATAGTTACTTATCCAACTCGACCATTATTTTTGTGTGGTAGTTAGAGCTTGCGTATCTATATTCATTATTACGACGCGAATAATGATCTCATTGAATAGTTTTCTACCACTTTTTACCAGATAGTCAACCTCCAAAATATTCATAATGTTTAAAGTAAATTTCAGGTACGGTGTTATTGGATTCTTTATCAATTTTATTTCGAAAATATATTCTCCTCTGTACGCATATCTTTTCTCCCGGTACCTAAGCAATTTATAGACGAAATACTAATAATACATAAATATCACGCCCGTCTCCCTACAGAAGGATACGCAGAGATGACGGATCCCGATTTTTACAATCACTACATAGTATTAAACAAAGTCGCTTTCTCTGTCCCTATGTCCCTTTGTATGCTTAAATCTTTGAAACTACGCTACGGATTTTGATGCGGTTTTTTTTAATAGATAGAGTGATTCAAGAGGAAGGTTTATATGTATGATAACATCCATTAAATAGTGGAGTAGGCTATATATTTTATACCCGTGCAAAGCCGGAGCGGGTCGCTAGTTATACTTATAACACACAATTATAAAACCAAACTACTCACACATAACACGACAGGCAACACGACGTTCCATGTAAAACTGAGCAATGTAGAAACAACTCTCGACAGCCGTCGTCTAGTAGAGAATAGAGCAGCGACTACCACCTCTCCCGTATAAGGACGACCTCGTACTACGAACACGCCTATTACCAGGGTCATTTGGAGTAAGCAATGGTGCCAGGACCCCACTAATACGTAGTCTAGGTAGTGGATTATACGTATACCGGCCTGTGGAAAAAAGGGGTTTAAGTAATGGGTATATGTTTAAGTATAGTTATATTATTAAAGTTATATAACAGTGAAAAGGAATATTGTCGTATGTTTTGGATGTACATACATATACTTACGTCATTTCACATCGCGATTTTGACACAAATATTATACATTGCAGTGACTTTTAATGAAGTGGTGAGGATATTCATATTTGATAAGGGATTTTGAGAACTGATTACTAGCCCATATCCCAAGATTGACTCTAAATCTCTTTTCCGCCTCTGCCGATATGCCGAGAAGATACACTACCACTACCTTTGCACATTGCACTACCTGAGCTTGGAGATATACTCGTAGGTGTGTTGTGTACATTTGTTACCGTTATAATATTATATTAATTTTCTGATATGTAGAATATGATATGTAGTAAATAATTTTTGTATTGAAATATACTTACATTGTTCGATACCTTGTAATTAGTACGTCACCGAAAGGTGACCTGTTAGGGTGACGTACATACCAGAATTAAATAAATAGATAAGATTTTCGTAATAACAATGCATTTACGAAATGCGTTGAATACTACGGAGAGAGAAAAATCGTGAGGAAAGCTACCTATTCCCCGAACAGGTAATAGTTAAAGCTTGTAAATGGCAAAATGGCTTAGCACCTGTCACATTGAGTACTGACTATCTGGTTAACACGTGGATTCGAGGTGGCCATAGAATTACTACCGCAATTGCGGAGATGGACACCTGCACCTCCGACTAGCAAGGATTACCGTGAACGCATTTGTCTTTTAATCTATAATTCTTAGCTTGCAAACATTAATCCTAGAGGAGAAAATAAATACATAATACTCACATCAGTAGCAAACACCAATCCAACGCTCATGCCAAACACGCAGCTGAGGAACGTGATGCTGGTTTCCCAAACCCTCAGGCCCTTGGGGTTGATGGCCATGATGCCAGAGATCACGCAGTGCCATATAGCCAGCTGCTGCCCGATGCCCAGCATGAGCAGGATGATGTAGAATATCGCTGGCCATACCGGGGAGAGCTGGATTAAATCATAAACGTATGTGTTAACATTTAGACAGTCATGATTAATAACTAACGGGACTTATCGCGTAAGTTTTTATATAATAAAATTACCTTTATTAACCCGACGTATCGGCTAGTTTGCAGTAGACATGGTCACGAGCAGACTATTATTATATTATTAATCATGAGTATAAATCGCGAATGTCTTAAAACTATATTTAGACAGTCATAATTCGGAAAAGTAGTATATTACAGTAGAGGCAGTCTAGAAGTCTACAATAAGCAAAGATAGTAAATAGAGAAATTGAATATAATAAGATGATTACATATGAAGATTTTTTTTTTTCTAAGAGATGTTTTCTCAAATTCCCATAACATTAATTAAATTGGACAAAAATTACACACACCTACAAAAATTTACTTTTTGAAATTTTCCCGGGGTTTTTTTTTATTTTCCTACATATTTGGGTACCCTCAATTCAAATCTACTGCTCGTTTCTCTCTATCAGCTTTAGTTTTAGTTGTACAGCTTTTGTATTTTTTTGCGCGGGTAGGCACATATTTACGAGCTTAACATAATATCGGTAACAGATAAGTTATAATTAACGTGATGTCTACATCAAGGAGGAGTTGTGTGAATAATCCAGAGTGTTTTTGTTACATTTGCGGTGAATATGTGTTTAAAGTTTTTAGAAAAACCTTGTCAGACTTCGTGAAAACCGCTTATTATGACTACTTCAAAGTGCAAGTGTGTAACTTGGATAAGCCTTGGGTGCCTAAAACTGTGTGCCAAAATTGTGTGGTTAGTTTACGACAATGGACAAGTGGAAAGAGAAGTGTTTTGAAGTTTAAAACCCAGATGATCTGGCGAGAACCTAAAAATCACCATGATGATTGTTATTTTTGTCTAGTTGATATAAATGCCATTAATTCAAATAACCGAAATAAATGGGTTTATCCTAATTTACCAT
Source organism: Leucoptera coffeella (assembly GCA_030578115.1). Classification (NCBI taxonomy): domain Eukaryota; kingdom Metazoa; phylum Arthropoda; class Insecta; order Lepidoptera; family Lyonetiidae; genus Leucoptera; species Leucoptera coffeella. The sequence goes on along the minus strand of JAMBLF010000318.1, from coordinate 233,599 downwards.
CTGCCCAGCGACCAACATTGCTTTGTAGCCTAGTTCATGAGACTGTACCTCAAGTTTTACCGTCAACATCAAAAGCAGATCCTATTGAAGTCGAACATGGAGACGTTATAGAAAAATGTAAGTCATTTGACTGAAATGACCCTGATTTTATACCCGAAGCCTCGACCAAACAATTTTTTGACCAAAATGAGTTGAATGATTTGATAAGGGACCTTTGTTTGACTAAAGAACAATCTGAACTTCTCGCTTCAAGGCTCAAAGAGAAAAAACTACTTGCACCTCATACTAAAATCACCATTTATCGCACGCGTGAACAAGATCTGTTAAGATATTTTTCTCAACAAAATGACTTAGTATTTTGTCAAGATGTTAATGCTTTAATGAATTATATGGATTTGGAGCAGTATGAACCACATGATTGGCGACTTTTCATAGATAGGTAGCAAAAGGAGCTTAAAATGTGTTTTGTTACATAACGGCAATAAATTTGGTTCTATCCCTATTGCACAATCTACAACATTGAAAGAAGCCTATGAAAATATTTCTACTGTAATAGAAAAAATCAAATAAGACTATTGGTTAATGACGAGAATTTTATTACAACAATGAATGATGCCGAGTCCAATGCGTGGAAAGCATTTGTATCAGTAATGAAAAACTTTCTTGGCAATATTAAAGCTCCTAACTACCAACACTTAGTCCAACATATGTTACTTGTCTTAGAGATCTAGGCTGCAACATGAGCATCAAGCTCCATTATTTGAACTCACATTTAGACCATTTCTCAGAAAATCTTGGCCACTTTAGTGATGAACAGGGAGAGAGGTTTCATCAAGAGATTTCTGTCATGGAGGAACGATATAAGGGTAGATGGGATGTTCATATGATGGCAGATTATTGCTGGAATTGAAAAGAGACATACCTAGAGCATTGCATTCCAGAAAATCATTGAAGAGATTATTTTTAACTGCTTTTAAAGACGAATTTTAAATTTTTGGTAAGTTTTTTTTGTGTTTTTTCTACCAAATTACGCATATTCCATATCTAAAAAACTAAAGCTGATAGAGAAAAACTGTTTTCATTTTCAGAGTTAGGGGGCCAAATATGTACAGAAAAGCTGTTTATTCTTCTGGAAAAAAAAACTTGTAAGTGTGTGTTATAGTTCCTCTGTAACTTTTAAATTTGGTCACATTCATTACCCTTCTAATGCACACTACATTTTGTGGCCAAAGTGGAAAGTAGAGTTGGACGGGGTAGGCTGCGTAGATTAAATTGGAGATATTCTTCTCAAGGTTGTACGTAGTGTGAGAAACACAAGTGCATATATGACAACGTTAAAGAGTGTGAATGAAGAAAGAGATATTTGTCAGAATAGTCTTGTCTATCCGTTCAATACGTGATTGATTAGGTATACACTTTAACATACCCCTGTCTTGAAAAATTACTATACTCATTACTCGACGACCTCCTTGGCGCAATTGGTTAAACACCTGAACGCTAATCGTGAGGTCCCGGGTTCGATTCCCGGTAGAGGCAGAGTTAAGAACTACGCTTTTCTACTGCTTTCTAGTCTGGTTGTTGATTATATATGCTATATATGTATTTATCTATATATAATACGTATATATTTCTTAAATATACGTTGACTAGTACCCTTAACACAAGTCTTAATTGAACTTACCAAGGGGCTAGTTCAATTGGTGTAATATGTCCCTAAATATTATTATTACTCACCATACTAGGCGGCATGACAGCCAAAGCAGCCGGCACGACTTGCAACGCCAATTGCAGGGGCTGCCAACCGCTCACTTGAACGTTACCCCGCCTTATAGTAATGCCCACTAAACTCGCGTATTGAGTTGTATAACGTAACGGAGTGGAGGCTAGGTTTGAGGGAAGCGGCTCGTTGCGAGGATAGAGAAACTGGTTGCTGTAGGGGTTTTCTGTAAAATGGTGAGCATGGTTTATATATTTATAGGTACATCTTGAGTCGTGATTATTGATCTTGCAGTGCATAGAAATTTGAGTTTTACATAGTGGCTGCTTTAAGAAATGTAGGTAGAAAAAAATGGATTCATGACTGCAAAATACACACGCAATCCATTTAAGTTTGTTTAGTTAATTATTTGCCTTCCGAAGAGAGCTGGTTACATTCAATCGAATAATATCTTGATAGAAATCGAAATCCTAACGTATCAAATTGAAACCAATATATCAAATAGACCGATTTACGAGTGCTGTCGGAGAATCAGTAAAAGATCAATAGAAGATCGTGTTGGTCAAGGATGTTTCGAATTCCTGGTCATCAATATAGTTTGAATGAAAATGTTGTGTGTAGGTAATTAATATTTTTCTTTATTTTTTTACTATTTATTTAAATTATCTCAACCAACACTTCCAAATAAACTCACCATAGCTCCCAGGCACATAACTGTACCCCTGTTTCTTGATCAAATGCATGCACGTATTCCCTAAGAACGCTGCCAACAGTAGCACTGAAAGCGTAAAGGTGACCACACACGCGCATTCCCTTTGCAGGGTGCCATTAGTCTTCCTTTTGCTGCTTTTATGGGAGGCTAACTGCATCATACAGGGACCTAGGAGGGCCCATGTTAGGAAGGTTTCTTGGGTCGCTGCTGCCCAGCTCTGGAAATAAGATTGATGGTAGTTAAGTAGGTTGTAGGGTTAGATTTAGAGTATTAAGTAAATGATATAAAAAAAATTAAATGTTGTATGTAAAGAGGGTTAAATGTAAGCCTAAATAATGATTTAAGGATTTATTTAGTTAATAATACATAGAAGAATGTATATGTACGAAATCATAAAGCTTTAAGACTGATTATATAACAAAAACTTTACTTTCAATGAAGGGGTAGAAGCTTCACATAATCTTGGAGATAGCGATGTTATGGTCGCCTCAATTCCACGTATTAACCTGATATTACTTAATGTGATAGGTAATAACCTAATTTAATGCCATTGACAAGCACTGTCTATAATAACTACTCGGTTAAACATGGATAAAAGTTACTTTCTATTCTAGAAACTCTCATTATACATTAACAATACTCACATTGCTATTGATGAAAAATTCACTCCACTCCGTATCGGCAAATATATCAATGACACTGTTGTAGGGCACGAGGGTAAGCAGCTTCGTACACAAGACGATTATACCGCATATCGGCATGAATATAAATATGAAAATTCCCTGCAAACAAAAAATAAAGCTTTAATGAAGTCTTTATATATACAAATACACTTTCTATAGCATGTAAATTTGTAGAACATGTATGATAGATGATTTGTTAGCTTATTAACAACTAGAAACTACTCTCTATGGCTTTAAATGTTCCCAGTACAGTTGTAGCATATTACAATTTAATTTTACTTCTATTAGATAGTCGAATGTTTGAGCTTTATGATTTATAAAGCTAATTTACTTGGCACATAAATAAGAGTTAAATAGACTAATCTTTTAGAAATTGTTCATAAGAGCTGCTGCAGCTTGCAGCATGATGAATATCTCATACTATCAAAAAGCACCTAATATATCTAAGGAGATACAGAGACAACACTTAAATAAACTTTCAATTACATTCTATAGACTGAACTAGCCATAATTAGTAAACAATTAATGATCAGATCAGCATTTACTACTAAACAAATCCAACAGTCTTTACCTTTCCATAGGACGTTAACCCTCTACTCAAAGACACGAACACAATCATCCAAACAACGGCCAAATCGAAAGCGACTTGGAACTTGATCGTGCCAAAGGCATTAGACGCCAGACTTCGTTTTAAAACTCTCACGTCGAAGTATCTTGATAATGTCTCCTCCACTTTAATGGTTTCGTTTGAGTTCGCATCTAAAATTATGTAAATAGGTATTAAAATTAGTAACTGAATAAAAAGGTTAAGTTTAACTCTTGTTTAATGAGACACTTTAAAAATATAATAATAAAGATGGAAGACCACCTTTCAAGTATGATGCTATCTTGAACTTTTAGGTTAGGCTTTACAAAATCGGAGATAGATACACAAAATTTTGAATAATTTTGATGATGATCTAAAATTTAAGTTATCTATATGAATGAAACAACAAACAAAATCAGATACTTCTACTTATAAAAAGGAACAAACGACAATACCAATTGGCACTGTAAATATTTCATAGTTATCATACTTTGTAGAAGAATTTAAACAATAATTTGCTTTATACAGAAAATAACAATTTATTATTTTTAAGAAAGACGTAAAAATAAATAAATAATTACATACCTTCACTAATATAAAGAGGTCTAGCCCAGATGAACTTATCATTCTCATACAGGAACGAATCCCTTAGATAAGCCAGCATCCAAGCTACACTTATAAAACTGTATATTCCTATAGCTGCCTGTAGAAGCAACAATGATATGCCGATTCCTCTAAACAGTGGGGTAATCCGCCACATACTCAATGGTCCCGATTCTAGCACTTCGCCAAGACTAACGTATAGGGTAAACAGTGGAATACCAATCAAAAAGGACAGTATGAAAAATTGTACTGTGAAGCTCGCTGCAACAAAGAGAACGTTTAGATTAGTTATCGGTGAGATTACGAACCAAATATAAAGAGGACCCGGCGTAAGGAGCGGTCCCCGTTACGCGGTGCGGAGGCCAAATGGCGTGTTTTAATTCGTGCGTAGTCAAAAATGTGTAGTAGAAAGATGATACCTAATTTGATTGGCCGATGCCGTGTTTTGATTGGATGTAATATCCCCCCTCCATCATGCGTACCTCGTTTCACCCCGAGTAATGCCACACTAGATTCCAAACAAATATTGCGTAAGGCCCAATCCGTTTATTAATTACTCCATGGGTGAGATAGAATATTACTTTTTGTTCTAACATTATGTATGAACAAAACACGTATACATACTACATCTTTCAATCTCTTACAATTTCAGAGTGGATATATGGTCTTCGTGACATGGAGTGAATTATATAAAACACATATGACAGATCACAAACTTATCGCCCAATAGAATTAATTGGCTTCTATTTATAATGCAGACTAATTATTTTTATTACAGCTTTAGGCTTTAGTATGTTTTATTCTTTATAATAAATAAATTATTAATAACATGTTATATTACGGATTACAGATATGATCATGTGGAGCTTAACCTTGTTGTATAAATTTAAGGCAAACGTGTTCACGACCATTATCTGTGGGATAGTCAGAGGTCAGGGAGTAATTTGATGAATACGTCGAACCTACATGTTGACCAGATAGTCACTAATCAATGTGACATGTGGCAAACCGTATCACCATTTACAAGCACCGACTATTAGCGTCGGGGAATAGTGGTTACCTTAGGATGTTTTCCCTTACCATATTTGGTGCATTTCTCACATGCAATTTTGTATAAATCAAGTTACCTCCAAAATGAATACTGAATACAGCAAATCTTGATATATTGAACAGGCCAACTGTACAGCTGAGACACGCCAGCATAAAGCTCAGTCGATGCGGCCACATTCCGAACGGTGGGTCAGGATTTTCTTCTTCATATCTATAAATTTAAAATAGATGTTTATATTCTCATATGAAAAAAACAAAATCATTTTTTAAAATATTCCCAAAACTAAATGTATGTCAAAGAATGTTTATTAATCTATTTAGTAAATAATCTAGCCACGAAATTGTCTATTACAATAGCTATTAATATTATAAACAAAATAAAGTTGTTATTGGACTGAGAATGTTACACAAGTAGAATCATGTAAGTAAATTTGTCACATAGCATACCTGCGTTGTGTTTCACACGGTGGTATAATAACATTAAGAGATTCTAGTGATGTACTCGAACTACTGGCACTGCGGGTGACACTCCTGGCCGTCTCACGTCCTGTGCAATCTCCTGTCATTTCACTGTTAACCGGAGACGGCAAGGATACCGCCCTATTCATCACCAAAGCTCTACGTCCCACTATAAGTGGACTTGTAGGGCTATCGGTATTAGATGACGTAGTAACTTGCATTTGTATTGGCTCATTCGCAGGTCTCCTATTAATATTATGTTCAAGAAATAGTATCACAGGTAACGTCAACTGCTCCTCATTTGTAATAGCGGGTAAAACTATTGGATCCAGCCGTCTCATTGAGTCACGGTTATTGTCGCCATTTGATCGCTCTGCTTGTATATTTAACCTGCCTCTACTGAAGCCTACATTGGAATCACTCTTAGATCTAACAAGGTTAACTGGACGTATGTCTTCTAGGTCCTCCAAACTCGGAGCGGAAGGATGTGTTGGCATTGCACAGACAACGTCCTCATCGAGGTTCATTGACAACGGCTCTGGCTCCGAATTAGTATTGGCTTTACAAATAACATCATTTTCGTCTCTAATCGATATAGTACCGTCATCCAAACATGCAAGGAGTGATCTGTCCAACACTTCATCTAGGTCATTAAGTATATCCATAAATTCACATAGAGCGGACGCCTGATATTCTTCATTCTCATTATCACTATTGCTTGATGACTGTGCAATGTTCAAATCTGATTTGTAGTAATCTAGGACAGTCTTCTGCAGGTCTTCCTTCAAATCCTCCGTATCATCTATTTCCTCATTATCTTCAGATTTTGAACTATCACTTTCTGTGTCACCTATAGTACTGGCCATCTCAATGGCGTCGCAGTTCTGATAAGCACCTTCATTTAACACTAAATCCATTTTCACTGGTATCCCCAATTCATAGCCTTCCCTTTGTGGATACAACCCTGGAAAAGAAATGTAGAATTAACTTCTAACAACATTATACAGACACAAATAACTACAATACAGATACAAATAACTATTATATTCACACAGTATTTAATATTATACTACAGTAGCTTGATTTTACACACATACATTGTTTGGAAATTATTATCTTCCACAGTCTATACATGACTAGGCCCTGAGAGTCAATGATTGAAATTAACATAAGAAGACCGCATGCTAATAGATAGTAATTACTTTATTTTCAACTGAGTAGAACAGATAGCATCTCGTTAGTGCAGGAGTGCAATGTTTATACATGTAAACAATGTGTATAGTTCACATAACATATTATATAAATGCATATCTACAGAGGGTAACATATATTGATATGACAAAAAAATAAGATTAAAACTGTACCAGTTATAAAATTATTTTATTATATTATACGCACAACATAAGTCAAAATGTAACAAGCTGATTTCACTATTATGGGTTCTGTGAAAGAAATTACTTCTCTATTGTGTAAGGGATATAAGGATATACTGTATATAAGCAATAATATCTATGTTGCTCCTGACCCATTAATTATGTTATTATTAATTATGACCCAAAAATTCAGATTAGGAAAACAACATAAAATATAAATTCATATTCACACAATTTACACACACACACAACAAGCAACAGGCTATTTTCTTAACTGTTATGTCAGTGCATATTACAAAATTATTATGTGTAACAATTATTACAAAATAGTGATAAATTATGAACACAGTGATTTTGTCTGATTAATCTACTATTTTCATTCGTTAGCCCATATGTTATAAGGAATTAATAATAATGTAGAATTATACAAGATAATTCATTAAATATACAAGCCTTATAATGTTTTCTAGATTATGTGAACACTTATACTATCACAGAAGATAAGCAATAATTATAAAACATATTTCACATCTTTCATAAGCTGTTGGTTATTCTTTACTAACAACACGAATTAGTCTATTGAGCAATATTTAGGTAGATATTTCATACATATGTAAGGAAAGTAAGACATCTGCATCTTAAAAGAATTAACTGGTAGTATTTACCATTGGCATCTCAAGTTAGAACACACTATGCCTATGAATATGAAGTTAAAATTCAATAGTTATATACATTTCTTTTACGAACTTTAAATAAAGAACAGAAGGTATCAATCCCCCCATGTGGCCAGGGGCTACTTGAATTACTGAAAATACAGTCCCTATATGATTTTTCTTCAAATTTAACACATTGACTAATCAGGATGTGTCCCATAGTATACAGAAATGTGGGAAATAATCACAAAAACACCACATAACGGAAAGTTGAAAAACAATAGACAAATGTACCTTCTCTTACTCACTTTACTATCTAGGATCAAGTGATTCAAGGTTGTACTGTTCTTTCTAACCATTCATGAATAAATAAACACAGTCTCTTGCGAACGCATGGTGAAAATGTCCAATCTAATCACATGAAATACTGAATACCGTTGGCGTAAAAGAATACATTACGGAAATACTATTTTGGGTGAAATGGTACCGTTAAGAACAAACATACCTTTTGTTACGAATTTGTATTTAGCCTCTCAGTGAAAAGCACCTTCAAATTGAATGTCTTGTCTATTTTTTTCGTAGGTTATCGAGTATTTAAAATATGGAAAGAGAATAATTATAAATATTAACATTCAGCTACACCACAATCACACAACAATCAATACACAATACAACACAACCATTCGCAGCCATGATTTTTTTAAGTATACAAATGTTGTCATGACGTTAGCTTGGCAATTTAGATAAAGAGACATATAGATAATATGATTTATTCTCGTAACGAGCTTGAAAACCAAACATTATGATACTAATGATTTATCCATCCCAAGACTTGTGATTATAATATTATGTATTTAAATCAAATAATACCTGTCATGAAAAATATGTGTGTAGTGTGTCAGTACATTAAACCTATAAAGAAAAAAATATTTATAAGTTTATAACTTAAGGGTCAGTACAATTTTGAAAATATATTCATAAATTATTTTATACTCAATAAAAATAACAATCATTTTTATCAGTCAATATTCAAAGACTAAAATCCTGCTAGGATCTATGAATAAGTGAGGAACGAGCCTTTTTAACATTATGGCTCTGCTATAAACTATAACCCTCAGCTAAAGCCTGATGAGCATTAATTGAAATACTATAACACTCAAATTTTACTATTGCATTTCAAGATTAAACCACCATATAGATCGAGATAAAATTAATATGATTGAATTCGTTCTATAACTAACGATTGTAATACAGATAAAATGTAAATTCAGTTTAAAGTTTTCTGTTTTAAATAGAATGAAATCTTACATCATGAAAAAAATGTAGAGCATCCTTTATTTGTATTGACAAAGGAGACGCGAAGGTGGGTCAAAGTTTGAAATTCCTTATCAAATAGGTGACAATAGATTTTGAATCTTATTACCATCTGTCATAGTGTAAATTTAAGTTAGCTATTTTTGGTTTATATATCAGTTTTAGATAATTATACGGATAAAATGTATGAGATAATTTGAATAACTAATTATATCAGTCTTTTTGTGTATCTTTACTAAACGTGACATCTTGTAAAACTCAATCATGATTATATTTAATGTTAAAAACATAATTTCCATGAAAATGCCCGTAGCAAAGGTTAGTATTCTATTATTTTGTTCTCGCTACTTACGATTCATTTTCATGGTAAGCATGCGTGAGCTGAGCCGACGTGTAGATATACGAAATTCCATCGCTCACTCAGTATTTCTTGAGCTACTTAAGTGATCAGGCGTAGCAACAAACAGGTTCTACTCGAATTTCGTTTTGCATTTCGGAAAAAGTTGGATCTTTATTAATCAAACATTTCGTCCGTAGGTTCTCAACGCTATGGCCGCGTTTTCCACTAAAGTTAGCCTGAATGAGGTGGTGATCGCTTCTGCTGTGAGGACTCCGATGGGATCCTTCAGGGGGAGTTTGGCCAGCATGTCAGCCCCTGAACTTGGCGCGATCGCCGCCAAGGCAGCCATTGAAAGAGCCGGAGTTCCCAAAGAGGAGATACAGGAGGTCAGTACACTTAAATGTTACTTAGAGAAAGTTACCTAGAATTCCAAACAGTTATGTGACCCAAAAACTTTTTTTGGGCAATCATGTAAAGTATATGGTATATTAAGGTTATATTGATGTAAATGATTTTACTAAATTAACTATATGACTTGTGTTGCAGTTTTTGAAAATAAAGTATTAGGAGAATTATATTGTTCACTTAATAAATTTAAGTAGTTTCACCTACTATGCTATCATTCCAAATAAGTAATTTAGTATGTAACTGTTTGATTAATCTTTAAATGGTCTATGCACCATTTGAAGAACCTGGATACTTAGGCTTATAATTCAATATATTACTTAAACAAATTTCCTTGATATTAACGTCATATTGTTAGCTGACTACTTAGTTTAAGAATTCTTAATTTATCCTTTTAAAATTATGACAGGATACTATGGTATTCTATTAAGTGTATAAGTAACTCACATCATACAAATCATAATAATTTGGTAAATGTTTGATAAAATTCATTAGGACTTTTTAGTGTAATTTTATGTTTTTATTTAACACCTTGAACCTCAGATTGTTCTCTTATTTTAATTTTGTTTTACTAACCATGCTCTTCTGTTCTTCACAATAACACAGAAATTGAAGAACAGATGAGCATGTATGAGAAGGCAATGGGTGTGAATGAAGCAAGAGAAATTTGTCAGGATCATTCTAGGTGGCATTCATTAGTCTGCCTACCCTGTTAGGGCCATAGTGGTTTGAATTTATATGTATGTATAGCTTCTATATTATTTAAATATCTTGACATTTTAAAACATACATTCAATCCATGCCAACCATAGAAAAATTAACAGAACTTTTTAATTAATAAAGTACAAACATAAATATTAATAAAATAAATTAGTAAACTGAAGCTCTCTAATATAAATACGATTGAGCAATATGAAATAAGTATTATAATTATGAAAATAAATAGTAATTTTCATTTTTTAAATGTTTAAAACAAAATCTCTTTCTTATCTTATTACTACGTACAAAATCTGTTCAGATTGATTTCAAAATTTTGTTTACCTAGTCATAAATTCTGATATATCATTTGCTTGCATAGACACAAGTTATTTGATATTATTTAAATAAATAACAATTTATATATTATTAAAACAAATTGAATGTATTTGTATCCATGGAAAAATTAAAAGAACTTTTAAATTACTAAAGTACTAACATAAATATTAATAAAATAAATATCTAAACTGGTTCTCTCATATAAATACGATTGAGCAATCACTACATAGTATAAAACAAAGTCGCTTTCTCTGTCCCTATGTCCCTTTGTATGCTTAATCTTTGAAACTACGCAACAGATTTTGATGGGTTTTTTTTTAATAGATAGGGTGATTCAAGAGGAATGTTTATACGTATAATAACATCCATTAAATAGCCAGAAGTGCGAAGCCGGTGCGGGTCGCTAGCATGAAATAAGTATTACAATTATGAAACTAATAATAATGTTCATTTTTTAAAAAGTTTAAAACAAAATCTCTTTCTTATCTTATTACTACGTACAAATCTTTGCAGATTGATTTCAAAATTTTGTTTACCTAGTCATAAATTGTGATTAGATAAGAAAAGTGCTATTTTTGTAAACCTGAAACACTGTGATTTACCAATAACCAATCGATTGTGTTTATGACTGGCGATTGACTAACCACTTATCACATTGGGTAATGGGTGTGTACTGATGAAACCTGAGCTTTGAATGACAAAGACTTTCATAGTTACAACAGTGGTCATGCAAGCCCCTGACTACCTGGTTATTGTCAATAGTTGAGAATGTTTGTATAGTCAATATATGCAATTACAAATATGAGGAATTATCCCTTCCTATGTACTTATGCATTGTTTTGTAACTTTTATTGTCTATGTCCAGTTGATAAAGATATTTCTATACTGTACCAATGTAAATGAAGTTTAATAAATTTCTATGTACATTTTCATGTCAAAAATTTAACAAAATGAGTTGAATACTACAGTGAGGGAAAACACCGTGAGAAAACTAGTTGCATTAGTGCTTTAAAATGGCGACATGGCTTACCACCTGTAACATTGAGTTCTGACTATCTGTTCACACGTATGTTCGAGGTAGCCATAGAATTACTATGATCATAATAGCAGAGATGGACACCTGAGCCTCTGACTACCCCGCAAGGGTTAAAGATCATGAACATGTTTATGTCACAACTACATTAGTATTTCTTTCTCTTACAGGTTTACTTTGGAAATGTCTGCTCAGCCAACTTAGGTCAAGCTCCTGCAAGGCAAGTGACTATTTTCGCCGGCCTCCCCAAAAGCACAATCTGTACAACAGTGAACAAAGTATGTGCGTCTGGTATGAAATCAATCATGTTAGCTGCCCAGGGTCTGCAGACCGGTGCCCATGAAGTTATGCTAGCAGGAGGCATGGAGTCTATGTCTAATGTGCCATTCTACCTCAAGCGAGGGGAAACTAGCTATGGAGGTATGCAATTAGTCGACGGAATCGTATTTGACGGCCTGACTGATGTATACAACAAATTCCACATGGGCAACTGTGCGGAAAACACGGCCAAGAAACTAGGAATCTCTAGGGAACAACAAGATGAATTCGCAATCAGTAGTTACAAACGTAGTGCTGCGGCTTACGAAGCGAAAGCCTTTGCTGATGAACTCGTACCAGTGCCAGTACCACAGAAACGTGGAGCCGCACCAGTGATGTTTACAGAGGATGAAGAATACAAAAGGGTTAACTTTGAGAAGTTCAACAAATTGGCTACAGTATTCCAGAGGGAAAACGGTACTGTGACAGCAGGTAATGCGTCCACGTTAAACGATGGAGCCGCCGCTTTAGTATTAATGACAGCTGATGCTGCTAAAAGACTGAATGTTACTCCCATTGCCAAGGTTGTGGGCTTTGCTGATGGTGAATGCGATCCAATTGACTTCCCCATCGCTCCGGCCGTTGCTATTCCTAAGCTGTTAAAACAAACTGGTGTTAAGAAAGATGATGTGGCGTTATGGGAACTCAATGAGGCTTTCAGTGTTGTCGCTGTAGCCAATCAGAAGATTTTAGAATTGGATCCTGCAAAGGTGAACGTCCATGGTGGTGCTGTCAGTTTAGGACACCCCATCGGTATGTCTGGCGCTAGGATAGTAGTACACTTGTGTCATGCACTGAAGAAGGGAGAGAAAGGCGTAGCTTCAATTTGCAATGGAGGTGGCGGTGCATCCTCAATCATGATTGAGAAGTTGTAAGTTGATATTTATGTAGGTTTTAAACGAATTATGAGTTATGTTCTTTACAGCTGATAAGGTAAATTAGCGTGACGTATTTTTTTCTAATGAAGCCTGTAATTGAACAGCGTAGCTGTAAGCGTAATGTTGTATAGGTAATCAATTTTTACAATATACAAATTATATATGTTGACCAAGAGAAATCAATATAAATCTGTTAAAATATTTATACACAATTTTATAAAGACAATAAACTTTTTTGTTAAAATATTGCTTTTTATTTAGTGAAACAAGTTAATATTTCTTTTCAGGGCTGAGGCTTCGTATCCAAGGCTACCGATAATAACTTTTTACACTAAAAATCCTTGCCCACTTTGTGATGAATTGATGGAAGAACTAGAACCATATAAAGACAGAGTGGTGATTGAAAAAGTTGACATTACTGAGAAGGAAAATGTTAGGTGGCTAAGGTTATATAGATATGACATACCAGTACTGTTTTTGAATGGTAGGTTTCTGTGTATGCACAGATTAGACAAAGTAGTGCTAGACAGAAGACTAGCTATTCTAGAAACAGAATCTTAGTAATGTAATAAGAATAAATGTCCAATTATGAGGAAATCACAAGTTAGGTATAGGATGTAGCAAAGTTTTTACCAAAGAATAATGCATTAAGAATAATATAAACAATCTATCAGTATTAATTAAATTAAATGGTAATAAAATCAAGAAATTGTTTGTTATTTAGTTACTAATGGTTGAATTGACAAAGAAAACTGCAAAACAGGGCGAGCAAGGCACATCCTTTAAATTGTTGATAACTGTACAACTTTGAAGCAATCAGATTGTGATCTATATATTTACTGACTTATGAGATTTATTTAATAACCCAAGCAAGGATCAACACCTCATAACCAGTGGCTAATAGATTGTTGTTAAAAACAATATAATTGATTGCATTATTCACACATGCTTTAGATTTTAGATACTAGATTTTGTGATACTTCTACAATAGATCATACATCATTTCATCTCCTCAGTCATCATCAATCAATCATAGTATTCTTATGTCTGTGTTATAGCATAAGGATAGGTTTTGTGCCACTGGTTTCCGTTAGTCGCATATTCCACTATGCCTATATCTCAAAGACAGCTAAGTCGCTGCCGTTCTTCCTGGCATGACGTAGGAAGGGACTAGGGGAAAATGGACTCTATTAGGCGATGAGCTAGCAACCTGTCACGAATGATCCATATGACATGACAACTCAATCTCAATCTTATTCTATAAAGTCACCTAAGAAGTTTTTCATGTTTCTGAGGTCCTGTCCAACCCACAAGATATTAAAGACACTGATGAAGAAAAGTCGGCAAAATTTATTATTGACGCTGTTCCTGTCACGGACAAAATAATCCTTTAAATGACAAACTTTTCCCACAAAATAACATTGAAAAAGTGGAATGACTGACAATGACATTGTCAAATGATCTTTTGATTTGTCAACTTGGCATGCCATTTGTTTAGAAAAGTTGATAAGCAAAGGCAAGCAGTGGATGGTACTGATTTGTCCCAGATTTATTTCTATTATTTAATTTTATTGTGAGGAGAACAATCACTGGATTTTTTTAACAAATCTGATGCTATGAACTTAGTAGCAAAAATTCATAGCTTTTTTAGCAAATTTTATTTCACTGTAAGTAGGCACTGAGAACAGAGAGAAATGGATAACGACGCTGTCATCCAAACCCTCGAAACTGCTGGCCAGATGTTGATGGTAATTTTGGCGCTATATTTTTTTCAGTACACTATTAACAAAGAATTTTAAAATATCTAATTCAACAAACCCTTTGACTAAGTCAGAAATAATAATTTATTACACTTTATTTACTTTTTAGGCTCCTCCTAATCTGGTGACTTCAGAGCAGCGTCATCAAGCGGAGAGGGTTTTTCTAGAGTTCCGTACCACAAAGAATCCTTACGGTATATGCAGAGAAATCTTGGAGAAGTCGTCTTCAGATTATGTACTATTTGAAGCAGCTGGACTCATCAAAAGTGCTTTGATAAGAGAATGGAGCTTATTGTCCAAAGAGCATATCTCATCTTTGAGGGAATATCTATTAAATTATCTTCTAAGAAAAGAAACTCAAACGTTCCTGAGGGAAAAATTGTTACAGGTACTTTGGTTGCTAATTTATTTGTATGAAAGTTATTTAAAGATTTCTTTGTTGTTTTCTTTGTAGTCAACATGTGATTGAAACTAACTTTAATTTAGAAAGAGTACACTTTTAAAACAAGTGTTCAATTAACTTGCCAAGGTAGAGGTTTCTTTGTCCAAGTCACATGAATGAGTGTAATTATATTGGTATTAAATGGTTAACAATTTATTATTTTTAACTTTTTTTCCTTGGCAGACTATTGCAATTATAATCAAAAGAAGCAGTATTGACGATCAAGGTGCAGAAAGAAGTGCATTGCTAGATGAACTAGAAAAGATAGTACTGACCTCAAATATATCTCATCAAAGACTGGCTTGCTCCTTAATATTAGCAGTAATGCAAGAATATGCAGTTACAGTAAAATCAGCTGATGTTGGCTTGGTTTGGGAAGTACATTTTAAGTTGAAGAAAGCCTTTGAATCTGCTGACTTGAAACGTATATTCCGTTTTGCTGTAGGAGTACTTCAGCAGATAATACAATCAGGATTGCCACCAGAGGGTGAAAGAGCTTTGTTGACTAAACAACTGATGACTATAGTTGAAATGATACTCTGCTGGGGTCAAGTGTCACCGTTGCTACCGAAACTGCTGATTGGTGTGTTTGAATCTCTTTCTCATACGAGTGATAGTGCACCGGCGTTACGTTTAAGTTCAAATTGGCGTGATACTATTCTGCAACCAGAATTGTTAGATCTCTTCTTCAATATTCACTTGTATGTAAGATCTAATAGTGAATTATTGGGTTCGTCTTTGACATGCTTAGTGCAATTGGCGAGTCTAACTGGAGTTCTAGTTACGAATCCCGAAGTGAAGAAAACCTATTTGAATAACTATGCTAATGGATTTCTTAATATGCTGGTTAATATACAGCCTACAGAGAAAGAAATACTAGGAATAGGTGATGTTTATAGAAGAATCATTCAGTTCTTCCCGAGTGAGTTGATTGCGGAGTTGCCTTCTACGTTCTTACAATGTTTGACGACCCTCACTTGTCTTAGTATCAGGGCATCAATTGCTGAGGAAGGGGTGAGTAATAATCAACATAATGCAATACTGTCTGCCACCATTAAATTCAAATTATACTTTTAACATTTTTAAATTAATGTATTAAGAATAATTTCATTATTTTGTAAATAGTTCTAACAGTATAGCTAAACAAAACGATTGCATATTTATGTTAATAACATATATAATACATGGAGTACTTTTAAACAAAATTGATATGTTACTTTCCTCACTTCATTTGCATTATTACATATTATGCTTCTAGCAGAAGTATCTAATAATGAAAACTTAGTTTTTGTCCTCCCATCTACAATTTACCTACCAGGTTTATCTACCCTAAAAGGAATGAAAAGACTAATTATTCAGACAACAATGTTTTTAAATTATTATTTACATCATTCAAATCTATTCTTTATACTTTATAACACCAGTAAGACTTATAATTCTAAATCCTTTTTAGCCAAATGAAGATACAGTATGGAGAGAATCTCTATCCAAATTCCTTCACACTTGGAGTTCGATAGTGCACGAAACAGATTGTTTTAAGTCAGAGGATCTTCAAGCACCCTGTGTTGAGATGTTTAATACCTATCTGCAATGTAGACTGGCACCGCCTGATGGAACGAGGTAGGATATGGTTTATATTGTAATATAGGCAAGCTAAATTGTCATTATGACATAACATACGCTTCACGACTTGTGCTCCAGTGCCCATCTCTGCAATTTTTAAGGCAAATTAGGTATGACAAACTCTAAGCCACTGTTTCACTAGAAAGACCGTACCTAATGTTATAGGTAGTAAACCAAATCCATAGGCAATAACCTATAACAAGGGATTGATAGGTTACTTCAAAAACTAATTTGGTACGTAGCTTGAATAATTAAATAAAGATGTCAGATTTGTGTTTGATATGTAGGTTTGAAGGTGACATTGCCCTTAAGTGCGAATGGGGCACAATCCTAGGGAATCCAGAGTCGTTGTTATAAACATATGAAGACTTTCCGGGTTTCGGATAGGAGCTGGGCTGTATAGAAAAAAAAGAAAACATTTATTTGGACACAGAGACAGCTCACAACAAAACAGACAAAAACACACATACCTTAAGTCAGAGAGAAGCCATCTCCATGGTACCAAAAATGAATCGTCACAGCATGTTACTTTAAATAATCCACAGCACCGGTATTATGTCTGTCTCCGCTACTCAATCAATGAATGAGCCTATTGCAGTCCACTGCTGGACATAGGCCTCCCCAAAGGTACGTCACAAAACACGACATGACATGGTCGTGTATACCGTGAACTAATTACCATGCCATGAGAGACACCACATAATAAACTATAGGCTGTTCGCGTTAAGTAAATAGTGACGTCATGATATTCAGAAGTTAAACTGGCCAATGAGACGTTAGTTGATGAGAAAACAAGTCACATTGACCAATAACAGACAACCTTTATACAATCTCATTGGTTAAATCATGGGGACATGATGACGTCACTATTTTCTTAGTGCGAACGTACTGTAATTACATATGTATTGTTTTATAGGGGTACAGAAAACGGTGACGCATCGGGCGAAGATATCAACGATAAAGTGGAGGAGGATGAACGCAAGCAGCACAGTAACGTGTTGCTCACGATTGGCGGGATAGCTCGCAAGGCGCCCGCTCACTCCTGTCACGTGCTGTTTACGTTGCTACAGGATCGAAGTAAACGGTGAGTGATTATGTATATATATTGTTATATGAATACTTTTAATGTGTAGTTCATTCTTTTCTTCTGGCGTGGGCAGGTATAATAATTCCACAGTCACTTTTCATCAAAATAGATTTTATGGTGATGATATGTTTCTGATGTTGCTGAACAAAATTTTGTAATATTTACAAAACTGAAAAAATTAGGAAAGTTAATTTAAGTTCCCAATATTAATTAATTATTAACATGTTTCATTTAATTATACTAATGATGAAGACTAGCCTAATGCCAATAATGATTAAATAAATACTAAAACTTTTTACTCTCCTCTTACTACATATTAATAAGGAAGTCATCAAATTCTATTCAACACCTAGTTAGCCACAGAACTAATTGATTATTATTACAAAATTATATAGTAAATTTTTACATTACATCAAGAAGCAATCCTATCAAATACTTGAGTCATCCTGTTTGATCTAGCACTGGGTCCACCATGAAGATTCTTAATATTGTTTTTATTTTATGTGATGTTGGCACATTTATAAATATAATTTTCTGTTTTACAGACTGGAGTCACATTTACAAATGATGCACATGGGAAAGTTGCATGTGAGTGGTGGTGAGCAGTTGGTGACACTTTTTGAAGATCTGCATTGGATCCTTATGATAATTGGTGAGGAAAATTAAATTTCCTATACATATGTACATATATTCACACCTCAACTTCCCTATATCACACATATGCTGACGAATCTCTCTTGCATCACTCACACCCATTAGCATATATTCTTTCATACAGTTCTTGTATTATTCACGTTACTTACATCAGCCTTGAGAAGAATAAGAAAGAACATTATTATACAATTTTATAAAATAGTGTATCTATTATGCTGAGAAAAAACTTAATTTAGAAATCTGCCAATTTCTTGGAATAGTTACACTGCCTGTAACTAATATGTAACGTTTAGTACTATAGAACATTCGCATTAAGAAAATAGTGATGTCATCATGTCCCGACGATTTGACCAATGAGACGTGACAACTGTCGTCTGCAATTGGTCGATGTGAATTTTTTCCTCATTTACTAACGTCTCATTGGTCAGTTTAACGTCTATATATCATGACGTCACTATTTAC
Source organism: Leucoptera coffeella (assembly GCA_030578115.1). Lineage (NCBI taxonomy): Eukaryota > Metazoa > Arthropoda > Insecta > Lepidoptera > Lyonetiidae > Leucoptera > Leucoptera coffeella. Next base: position 214,412 of record JAMBLF010000318.1, on the reverse strand, counting down.
TTAACGCGAATAGACTATAATCAAAGATTGATGCAACGACAGTCCGAAAGAGATTACACACGCAGGACGTATTATATACTATTATATTTATTTGATCAACTAATATTCTGATTATCTAGGCAATATGATTATATTTTAATTATCCCAGACTATCATAAAATGTAATATTCCCTAAATTTCAGGTCACTTCTTAGCAATAGATTGCGTGGAGGGTGAAACAGTGATGATTCCGCCAGAAATAGTGCGCTTCAGTTTGCAATCAAATGCTAATCTAGATGCCTCTTTAAGATATCTTGTCGGTGAGAGTGCGTCGACTGAAAACGTCGATTCTATTGTTAAGTGAGTATCATGTTGTTACTATGAATATTCAAGTGGGTACACCGAATGGGTAACGAATAGTAGCTTTTGATGCACCCTTAGTAAAATGTACTAAATAATACATATAGGTATGTCAGTGATCGTCGTGTTATTTTCATAAACATTCAAAACCATTAACCCTTGCGAAGTGGGGTTGAAATGGTGAGCAATGTACCTAGAGTATCTAAAGAAACACGCATTCCATTAATCGTTTTTATCATGTGGTTAAGAGGGTCTACTCGTGAATATAGAATTTATCGAGCTACTGTCATGCTCTTGTCTACGTTTAGAGAAAAAATATTTATATTCTTCATATACATAGTATCTAAACAGTATTTTCTATACATTATGTTAACTAATCTTCAACCCCGTTTTCCCATAGGCTAGTGACAGAGATCCTGCGCGTTAGTGCGTGGGAATGCGCGGCGTTGGAAGCTGGGTTGGGAACAGTGTTTAGTCCCGAACTGTCTGCTACCATATCTTGGTTGCTCAAGATATGGGCTAACTCCTACTTGATGCTGCCTGTGCATTTGTATACTGAGGTAAGGGTAGTTATAGTACGCGAGTGTGTGTATGGATGACAATATAGTTAGCTGTTACTAAGTATATGGTTGAAAAGTGTATGAGCTGTGAACCTAAAGATTATAAATGGTACGTGTTAGCTTTTTAGCTGAAAAAGACAAAACAGCAATGATTTTTGACCGCTGATTACTCGTATGTCAATGAAGTGAAAGGGTTCTGTGATCTTTGATTGCCTTTCTATGAAATGGTCGTGAAGTATATAAAATATAAGTATACATAATGTGAAGTCTATAAATACATACTAACACTTTTTGAGGCTGATTTTAATATGTACATCGCGATTACTTACAGCACTAATTGAGAATGTAATGGCTTTACCGTATAGTATTATATTATCTGTGGCTTTACTATGGAATATAAACGACACGTTATACCATCAAACGCTAGGCTCGTAGTCAGATGCTTTGTCATACATCTCTCTCATTTATCTACTTATATTTTAATAATCTAAATCATACAACTTATCATATCTTAATATTGACACATCTGGGATAAGGTATGTACGAAAATTCAGATATGTACTTTGTCATCCCTCTACCAGAAAAATCTGTCTGTATGTAATATGTATTTTTTATTTATTTATCTCAGATGTCAGACATATTCACGAGCGCATGGGGCGTGGAGTCGTCCGGTTCGTCGTGGTGTTTGTCGCGTCTCGTGGCGCGTGTTAATACGTGTTTACGCCGTCTTCATACACAGCCGGCGGCTGCGACTCAGGCGTTGCAACTGTTGACTACATTGGCGCATTTGATTAATAAGGTCAACTCTAGACGGGGGTGAGTTTTGTATGATATTTATGTAGTTTTGTATATGTATTAGAGAAATGTAATTCGTAAACACTTTGAGTGAAGTCAAAGGTTCGCGTGTCCATATCTGTGTGGGGATTATTTGTTAAAATAAGTAAGTATAAGAAGTACGATTACTTTAGCTTGTGTGATAGAGGTTTTTCTGTCTATCGTGGGTATATAGTTTCATCATACAAATATTGGTGAGGTATGATAAGAAGTATGAGCTTGTATGATAAAGGTTTAGATGCCCCTCTTTGTTACCTAGTTGTTTACATATGCCTATACGAATATAGTAACGGTCAGCATTTGTACCTTTACCGGAAATGAAGCGGTGCTTCTTAAATTCTGATGCTGAATACCTGGAAAAAAGTTGGTCATATGTTATAAATCTAATATTATGCGAACCTCCAATTACCAGCAAAAAAAGTTAAGAATAGTGTCAAGAAGAATACAAACACATTCAGTTCCATACAATAAAATTAATAGTATTCAATGATTCATTTTTAAAATCACATTGGTCTTGCCTTTATATAATATTCTTATTCGACATGCATTCAAAGAGTACTATAATAACATAAACTAACCTACTTCCAGATGGCTAAAGAAAGACGGTAATACGATAGCGAACTGTGAGGACTTCATATCTCTAGTGTCGTGGGAGGCGGCGGGAAGCAACCTTTCCGGAGGGCAGAGAAAGGAATTACACAGAGCCTTCGCTATAGCTACTAATCATTCTACAGGTAACTTTAGTTTACAGCAATAGAGATAAAATAATGACACTTTTAATGTGTGCTATTGTGAATTTATAGAAAGGTTGAATTAGTTATGAAACGTAATAATATTACGAGCCGTTACACAAATGTTTACTTTCGTGATGTTACATATATATATGATGACTAAGGGGTTATGAGCGATTGACTAGGAACTTGCTACTTGATGTAGAAATGACAAAAGAATAGTGGAATCTATTGGGTTATGAACTAGCAATCTGTCAATTAAATATTAATGCTATCACAACCGTTGTTAATACAAATATAGTAGCAGCTTACAGTATGTGTATTTTTTATGTTTTCAGGTGAAATCCGAAATATACTAGTGTCGAGTATGGCGGCGTTGTTGGAAAAGTTCCTTAACATAATAAATGTAGACTCAGACACGGAACCCGTCAGGAATATGCTCGCGGACACCTTGGACTGTTTCATAGGGGTGGCTGAAGGGTTACATGACGTAAGTTCTATTTGTAACATAATATAAAAATGATAAAATTGACTCAATACTGTTTTGTCTGAAGTAACTTCCAAACGGGGTTAAGGGATTTGTATGTTTGTAGAAACGATAGTCTTTGCCTTGTCATTGCATGTATTTATTCATCCTTTTAATGCTCAAGACGTTCACGTATTTTTTCCTTATAATTTTAAGTGTTTGTGATACAGTTATTAACTGGTAAATTCTACATGCCAAAATACGAGTATGTTAAACCTAATGGGACCTTTGATTGCATCTTATAAGTCATACTTGACTGAATGATTTTAATTGCTAAATTTCCTTACCCTTTAAGAATTACTGTGTTCATGATCAACAAAAAAGTTGATATAAATTAAGAATATCGAACGTACGACTCTCGATATGTATGTTAGATTGGAGGTGCATTCTGTCATTAATGTTGTGAAAAATAATAAGCCCTTTATATTTTAATGCCATCATGGTTCTGTCCACCTCGAAAGTGATTAAAGACGTGCATGTAAATTTGAAAAAGAATTAGTTATTTACATTAGTGTTTTAACTTTGGATATTCTTTTATAATTTCAGGTAGAATCAATGGACAAACACTTAGAGTATCTATGTATTGCCATAGACAAAATTCCTGGAATAGTTTTCAAGTACCACAATTATCCAGGAGTGGTCTTGCCAGCTTTGTGTCTCTTGGCTAAAAGCGCTAAAGTTATGCTGTTCTGCCCTGGTACGGAAACGGAACGGAAGTGAGTGTTGACCTTTAGAGATTATAGAATGTCGTTTATTAAATTGGTTTATATAATTGGATATCTGATCACTACCTACCTCTACGGGACGACGGTCATTACATGGTAGTGGTAGACATATTTATATTTACAGCTGTGTGGGCATAAATATGTATATACATATATTCACATCTTTCGAACCGTATTGGGGGGCACCAATCTTGAGTACAATACATCTAATTTTGCCTACTATTAGCATTGTTGTGCTAGCTATACTAAAAGTGGGTTTAACTAATACCAGTATAGAAAATGGAATATAAGTGTATTTCCAATGGATTACATTAATACATATACATCACGCCTGATTCCTGTAGTAGGTAGGCAGAGATCACGGATCCCAATCTGTCCCGATCCTGACAGACCACATTCGCTTCATTGATACTCATACATCTTATCTTTTCATACACACTCGGCGGTTATAGGTACTCCTAACGTCACCTTTTTTCAATATACCGTTTATCTGACTATTATATGTCTTATTAGGTCGGCCCCTACGTAACCAATTCAATGGATTAATACATGTATACAATTTATTCCTACCGAACTTGTTTATGTTCATAGCAATTGGTATAATATAGTATGTATACTTAATTTGTAGGTTTTTCGAAGTGTGCAACAATACGTTCGCAGTATACGAGAGATGGAACCGAGGCAAGATCACGAGCATCCCGCAGGACGCCGAAGAGGAGGCTTATGATGTAAGTCGCTTTAAAGAGTCATTCATTGGACGACCTCCGTGGCGCGATCGGTTAGAAGCCTGAACGCTAATCGTGGGGTCCCGGGTTCGATTCCCGGTGGAGGCAGAGTTAAGAACTACGCTTTTCTACTGCTTTCCAGTCTGGTTGTTGATTATATATGCTATATATGTATTTATCTATATTTAATAAGTATATATTTCTTAAATATACGTTGACTAGTACCCTTAACACAAGTCTTAAATGTACTTACCAAGGGGCTAGTTCAATTGGTGTAATAACGTCCTACAATATTATTATTATTATTCATAATGCGGGTCGGTAAGAAATGGAATTCTCTATTTCCGGAGGTATTTAATCCACAGATGTTCAAACCCTAGATGCATAGGCATTTTTTTAACAAGCTCGCTATATCTTAGACTCTGTCTGTCGCCCCCTTCGAGGTGCAAACAGTGTAAAGAGTGAACCCATTTTAGTAAAAAAAAGTAAGACTGGAATAGCACATGGTCAGCATACATATGTATGTATTCAGATACTTTAGTCGTAGTGGACAGAACAGAGATATAATATCTCCTAAGTCACTTTTTAGCATGAATGTCCTGATTGAACATCGCCCAATAGATTCTGTTTACCGAGAGCGGCAGCTACTTAGCATTCGTTTTACGTCCAAGACCAGTATAGGACAAAAAAATCAATTAAATCAGCATTCATCAAAGCTATACCCCCTAGTCTGTAAGTTTGATTAGTAAACTTTTTCTATTGTGTACGTTTTTGTGGCTGTAAATAAACGTTTGATAATAATCTTTCGCAATATCTAAGTATTGAATATGCCCCCTGTGTGCTGCCAGCTGAAAATCGGTGGTTCTGCGCAGCCTAGGCCTAGCAGACGCCCACCGAGCTGGTCGCCTTTTGGGATCCCACAATACAATCGCTACAGTTTGATTGCTTCATTAATTTAACTTACTTATTATAGGCTATTCGCGTTAAGTAAATAGTGACGACATGATATTCAAAGGCTCAACTGGCCAATGAGACGTGAGTTATTCAGAAAAAAGGTCACTTTAACCAATTGCAGCCAACCGTTGTCACGTCTCATTGGTCAAATCGTGGGGTCATTGTGACGTCACTATTTTCTTAATGCGAATATACTATAACTATTAATTAATTATTGTTATTGAAATTTTGTTAAATTATGCATTGAAATTTATTTGTTATTCTATAATTATGAAATTTGAGTGGATTACAATAAAGATTTATTATTATTAATCCCAGGACATTTGCGCCTTAATGGAGCTGATCTGTTGCGTGGCGCGTAACGAGAAGGGCGGCCCCACGTGCGCCAATGGCCTGAGGCTAGTCCTGCCCTTGATCACGCCCTCCCTGCTAGCGATGCCGCGATTGGCTAACTCCGCGTACCGAATGATCAGGGATCTGGATAGTGCGGATCAGGTTTGTTTTTTAATGTTTTTTGTCTTAATAACAATACGTAGATAATAACGGTGAGGGAAAACATCGTGAGGAAACCTACCTGTTCGTCGAACAGGTAATAGTTAGTGCTTGTATATGGCGACATGGCTGACAACCTGTCACATTGAGTACTGACTATCTGGTTAACACGTGGGTTCAAGGTGTCCATAGAATTACTACCTTCGCAATTGCGGGGATGGAAACCTGAACCTCTGACTACCCCGCAAGGGTTAACGGTCGTGAATGCGTTTGTTTTTGTTTTTTGTTTATGTAGAATAATAAAGTCCCGATTGGAATACTTATTGTGTCCGAGGAGATAATTATAATTACACAGATACTTAGCTTTGGGAAATAATTTATTATAGGCGGTGAATTCGTGTTTAATTAAATAGCGTAACACATTCATAAACCCTCGAGGGGAAGAGTCATAAGCTGTCAAAGCTTGATATACACATAATATATGACGTAGCTAGTTTTTCAAAAGTTGAATTCTTTGTGTAGGAATCGAACCGGAGTTTTTATAACGCTGTTATAACAAGCAAAAATCGATAAATATTAACCTATATTCTTTTAGGCATTTACAAAAGTGCATTATAATACTTAGACGAATTTTATTGTGATCTCTCTGTATACTTATACAAAATATTGTATTTCAGCTCGTGAGTCTCTCAATCGACGACTTCAACATGGTAGTCAACGCTCTACGTATCGGTTTGACAGCTGTCTCCTGTGACGTAACCACTCTATGCTGTGACACTATAGTCGGACTGTCAAACAAGACTAGGACTCTGCCAGCTGAGAACCCTTATGCAAACTCCTTGCTCAATTTGGCAGAAGTATTACTTTTACTCATAATTAAAATGGAAATTCCAGCCGATTCTCTCCCCACAGCTAGTGCCGCCATCTATGCGTTGACGTGCGTAAAACCGGCCTTGTTAGAAGGCCTAGCTAGGTCCATGATTCAAGCGTTTGCGGTCAATGACCCTAGTAATGTGCCCAGGTTGGAAGAAGCCTTCAATTTGTTGACGGAAGGGGTCTATTTTGATGGTCTAAGACCGCATAAGTTACGTTTTCAGGATAATTTTGACAAGTTCCTCGCGAAGGTTCACGGGTTTCTTATTATCAAATGATTTTAAACTTGGGTTAGAGTGGTCTGGACTAATTTGTACGATAAAGTACATTATAAAGGTTTGTGAGTGTCCAAGAGTCTATATAGATGATTATCTGTTAGGCTTTTTGGTGCACTTAGTAAGAAAAAGGTAGCGTAATTTATTAAACTTCAATTATACGCTTATGCAACGCTATGACAAATCATAATGCTATGAAACACGTGTCTTTATCTCTATCTAGATAACCTACAGAATTACTTATAGATAACTTTCAAATGAATTCAAACTTGTAATAAATTAACAATAACCTTGAGTTAATGGAATGGAAAGTCAGATTATCTTGTACTGCAAAGCTTGTTCAGTATTCATAGGCATTACTTACACGTTACACTGTAAGGTAGTGATATCAAAACCCCAATATTTATGCTAAAAAGTGACCTAGGAGATATATTTCCAAGGTTATGTCTACCCCTAAAGGGATTAGAGGACGTGGGCATATGTATGTACAATGTAAGGCTCGAATTGTTTTCCCAAAGACGCCATTTATTACGATAAGTGCATTATTTCATAGACTATTTTAAAAATTGTCTATGGAAATAGTTTTAGCCAAATTGTGCTGCTCATTGATTATGAAATATGTTAATGTTCGTGTTTGTACTGAACGTTTGACGTAAATATAATATTTTGCGTTAAGTTATAATGTAAATTGAATTCCTAATGTATCTGGTCACTTGCTAGTAATAATCTTCGATTAAGTCACTAAAATATTTGAAAGTAGGTCTCAAACTTAGACCCAATGAATTTGTATGACATTCGTTACTATAGTTTTAGACTCAATAGTTATGTATCTGTGTTATGAGATACTCGGATATTAACTGTTTGATTCAATCTGCAAAGAGTACTTATGTAAATGTAGAAACAGTGAAAACAGTTATATAGACAAGTATCACTTGTCTCGTACATTCTACATTATTCTGTTTAGTAAATACTTTTAGAGAATGGATTCAAAATATATGCCATAAAGAACCTGGCTTTATTATAAATCCAAATTAATGACTGTTTAAAGATTAAAGGACGTGATAAAATCATCAAGATCGTTGTAAAGAACGATGAAATACGTGGGGTTTGGTCAAGTAATTATAGTAATAAATTGTACAAAACTTTTAACACTTAGCTTCCTGTACACTATTATAATTAATGTATAATTCATATTTTGTCCAATAATAAAGTCCATCACAAAATCTTGTGAAAAACGTTTTCACACAAACAAGTGCTATGAATATTTTAATTAAATATTTTAGAATAGACTAGGTATTTACTCGATCTGAGATGAATTTAAAGTTCTAGTACGACATTAAGGCTTGTGGATCACCATCAAGATATTATTATTAATATTTAGGTAAATGATCAAATAGCTTATTTTATTGTCATGAATATTTACGTACAAATATTAAATAAGTATTACCTTTTAAAGTAAATATATGGTATATTATGGAATGAGAAATTTTTAATATGTATTTTTTATTTAATTACTTGCATCCTAAGTAAATTTTGTTAAAAAATGCTTTTATTGAGTAAGACTTACTGTTTCTCACAATCATGTCATTACTTTGGAATATAGACATATTTTTGTTGGAAAGTTGTTATCTATGGATTGAATGCGGGTTTTAAGATGAGCAGTGCCTTTGTCTTATGATCATAATTAATTAAGTGGTTTTTATTTTGCGATGCATTTGGAAATAAAAATATCGGAATCTTTACAATTAAAAAAACCTTTTCCATACATTTGTTTGTTCGTTTTCTTTGTTTTAAAAATAATTAAGGCATGAAATGACGCTATTTTTTTTTTTCGTATAGGTATGTCCTTTCATTTAAAATTAAATTGCATGTTGGCCTATTCAACAGGGTGCTATACATCTATAGTTATATACTGTAGAGTGGTGTGTAATGTTAAAAATATCTTTGTTCCATTAGTAATTATGTTTTTAATAGTTGTCCTTAAAATAATTTCACAACGAAATGTAAATATGTCGTGTTGGTTGTGAAACGTTTAGTAATGATCTTTAAGATTAATGAAATAATAGTTGAAAGTACTGTATTTTACAGTTATTAGTACATTTTTGCTATCTTTCGCATTCCTCTCTAATAAATATAATTATGTATTAGTGTTCAATTGCCCATTTAATGATGCAGTTAAACTTCTATTTTTAATGTCTACAGTTAAAGCAGTCTATGATTTTTCTTGTTGTACATTTAGGTACATATGATGCATTTAGGGTAATATTGATAAACATGTCAAGATGATCTATATAAGAAATCGACTTATTGTTGTATAGTTGTTTTGATTAACTACTACTATATATCCATTATTATTTGTATCATATTGTTACTGAAATTGTGTTGTTTTTACCTGAAATTCAAATCTCAATATTATATTCAACATTTTGGTTTTAGATTTATAATTGTATCATATAATATTTGCAAAATTGCTTGGTCTCCAGTCTTTTAATATAATTATACCTGAATATTGGATGTCTTTTATTTAATCACTTATTTTTTAAAACATGTACATGACCTTTCTAATAAGAGGTTTGCTTGTTAATTTTGCAGTTGTATAAACAACAGAATGTGAGACAGCACAACTAAAGTTGAACATTACAAAATAACTATATATTTACTAGTATAGAGCAATCCTCAACTCAAACCAACACTGTTAATAAAACAGAAGAAAAATAAAACAACAATCTCAAAATAAGCTACTTTATTATAAAATAAATATGTACCCTTACAATTAAAATAACAAATCAGTCATCAACATAAAAGCTTACAAAAGCGAGCATAAAAGCATGATAAATGCACAAATTAATTATGATGTTGCCCTAAGTGATATACCATTGGTATGAATAGTATAAATATTTAAAATTCACAAGCCTGTTGTAATTAATTTTAATATATTAAATATCTATAGATACTTTTGTTACTCTTTTCCTTATTCTACATAAATCTTCAGCTTTTAAAATGTTTATATATTATGTCCAAATATAAAACTCTTTTCTTTGGAATATTGAATTTGGTGTCCATCGGTAACTTGGTAATAAACAAAAGAAATATGTTTTCTTTTTAATATAAGACCATACCATTGCATTGGGGATTATGTCAATGCCTAATTTATCAATTATTTCAATGCATCAGTTTATTTGAAAAGGGTTAAATGTTATGCTTTATACAAACATATAGAATTTAATTGGCAGGACACTAAACTGAAACCTATATCATTTAGTCCCTTTCAATTCTAATAAAACATATTGTACCAATTGCTGTTAATTACAAATGCATATAAAAATTTCAATGTACACACATAAAATGCATTTTTATTAATTTACCTATTTTACCATCAATAACACAACCACCGGTTTATGATACATAAAGTATCCATGAAATTATCAAAATAAATATCAATAAAACTTAAGTAATGACCTTATACATCATTTGATCTGATAATCCTTGTTCCAAGTTGTACTTATAAATAAAAATTAATTTTAATACAATTTCAAACACTTCACAGTATTATAAATTACATACATATGTAATAAATACAATATTTACAACTCTTTACAATTTTATTTATTAGTCAAATTCATTTCATTCATTCATTCATTCATCATTCTTCTAAAATCTGGGGGATCATCATACGATATCATTCTTTGATTTGTTTGGATTGGCTTACTAGGTTTCAAGAACATTGCCAATAGTATGTAAAATCCACCAACAATTTTACTCAAAAAATCTAACACACCCATAAACATTGGTGTAGAATTCTTTACAAATATTGACGCTTCTCTAACAAAAGCAAGAATAAAATTACCTAAAAAGTTAATAAATGCTGCACTTCCAGAAAAAATAGCAATAATAAATGCAAAAACAATTTTTATGAACTCACTAATACTTCTTAAGTTCATAATATCACCAAAAAACTCTTTGATATCAGATAATGATAAGGGTTTTGGTAAGGGCGCATTCAAAGAGCTTTCATCTCCTTGAAGAAATGCTTTAGCAACTATAGGCTCCGCTTCAAGAAAGGCCTCAGACAAATGTCTCAACACTTTGAGCTTTACAATGACTTCTGTATTCCTAAATTGCACTGTTTTTATTTGGAACCAAAATATACCAAAAGGTTGGTCATCTATCTCAGTCCATAAGCAGCAATTTGAACCCTTTAGACCAAGTAGTTCTGTGTCGGAAATCCCAATCCAATCATCAAGTTTTGAGAGCTTCTTGCGAACCTTAAATAAGTCTGCATTTAGTTCTACCTCTGCTGGGCTTGTCAGCACTATGTCCCTGTATCCAATACAATTGTTAACGAGTCTTCTTTCGATGTATCTTCCAAGGAATATGCGGGATTTTAATATATCCTTTATATGCTGCTGAAATTCTTCAGTTCTTGAATAATGCACCGATGATGTATCAATAGTTCTATTGCCCTCTACTAAGCTCATAGTGTTAAGGAATTTAAGGCTACTTTTAATAATAAAGACGAAACACTGAGTGTCGATAGCCACCGATTAAAAATAAATTATGTCCACTCAAAATCCCATCACAAAACTATTATTACAAAGTGAATCACTGTCGCTCGATCTCGATCAAATAAATTCTATTCTTATCCAGACTGGATGTTATTTTTAACATGAATAGAATACGAAGCGGCAAGAGAACATAAAAAATAATATCATCGTAATTGGTAACTTTAAAATTAATTTACAATATTAGTTTTTTTTCCATGTAATGAAATGAAACATTTGTCAGTTGTTGTCATTGGTTTTTATCTAACATTCAATATTAGAGAGGGACTATTTTGGCAGTGCCAAGAAAGCAAAACTTTAGTTTAGCTATTATTTTGTAACTAGCTATTAAATATTATTTTCCTTTTTTATACTCTAATGAACAAAGTAGTAAAATACAGAATTTTTCAATTAACATGAGTAATTGACTACATAAGTTTGGGCTAAGGAATAGTAGCCCAAGTGTCAATTATTATTTTTGTTGTAAACATAACATAAGTTTTGGAAGCAAAACAATATAAGTACTTTGAAAATATGTCAGTATTTTGTGTTCCCATATAGAGATCGCGCCACATACGGTGGCAGTTGGAGGCGTCGCCACAGTCGCGTAATTCAGTGTTACCAGTAAACACGCCAAAACTAGCACTCACTGTGCCATACGGCTCGAAACATTATAGGTTTCATTTGTAACGATCTTTGGTTGCAGAGCTATAAACTCAAATAAAACAAATTAATATATCAAAGTCAAAATATGTTTATTATACTATTTCAAACATGATTAATAATTAACGGGACTTATCCTTCTTATTATATATTACATATATTATGTGTTCCTTCACTCTGTCCGCAATAGACCGTTTAGTCTGTTCGACATAGGATTTCCCACAGCTGCAATCAATCTTATACACACCCTTATATCTTATATCATGAGTATAAATCGCGAATCTCTTAAAACTATTATTTCAAACATGGCACTGAGCATTGTCTTTACATATTTTTTACCGAGGTTAGATCAGCGGAGACCCTAGCTTGGAGAAGAACTAACAAGAAACTCCGGAAATCAATTTATTATAATCACCCTTAACAAACATAAAAATTACAAAGAGTGGGCAAAAAACACAACGCTGGTAATACTAAATTTACTTTTCATACAAAATAACACGCAATGGCGGAAACGTCAAATTTAGTTCCAAGTTTGGCTACTGCCACCGTATGTGGCGGGTACTCTAATACAAAATTACTGTAAAATATTAGTAATGACTGACTGTATATATACTCCTCATAACAGGTTTTGTTTGTATACAGTGTAGAAAAAACATAACCTATGAATATACTTTTAAGTAGATTATTTTTGTATTTCTATGGTTGACTAAAATGAATACTGATCGAAGACCAAACAATGAAAGTTCTTATGATTCAGATGACAATGATTGGACCGATTCTTCCAGCGAGAACTCGAAATATTCGGATTCAGAAAGGTATTTGTGTACCTTACGGTATTTATGTGTTAAAACAGTAATTATTTTTCCTGTGCTAGCAGGGTGAAATAGCTGTCTTTCTTGACATTATGTCCTAGAAAGCGCTTAATACACTAGCTGTAAATGAAATCTAAAGGGTGACAGACTGGATCTGTTCACATTTCAACCATAATATTGCTACAAGCTCCCTGAAAGGTATAGAAATAAGTATTTAATGAGATCTATATGAGATATTTTGTTTGTAACTTCTAGATTATTTCATCAAGAGTTTATAGCCGCAGCACAGATAATATAATACTACAGTAAACCCTTGTGGCCTTGGCCGCAGCAAATAAATGCAAACATAAGTAACTAACACTGTATGTACTTATATATGTTTTCAGTTCCGTTCCTGAATGGGATTCTGATATAGATGATGATGGAGGGCTAGTTTATATAAAATTGAAACCATCTGCTACAAACACAACATCATTATTAGAAAATTATGAAACTTTTAAACTAAGGAATGACTTTAAAAGAAGTTCTACAAGGCGATCTACCAAAGGTTAAATAAAAACTCATTTCTTTCCTTTATGTTATACTTCTTTGATGCTTAATGTAATGAAAAGAGTTTTCTAATCTTCTATTATTGTTCCTCAAAGCCTTTTAACTTATCACCCATTTGGGCAATATTATGATGAGTGATAAGGTCTAAGTTACTCATGAATTTAAAAAAAACTTAAAATAAATAATTTGTTATGGTTACTTAATGAGGTGGAATCGAAAAACTAAATGATTAGAAAAAAAAACAATGTTATTCAACTCAACAGTCATGTATCTCTTTATAATTAATTCATTTCAGGTAACATTTTTAAAGTATTAAAATATCGCAAGAAGAAACACACAGACATGGTACAGAAAATTCAAGCACAGAGTAATAACTCCCGAAGTGGTTCACAAGACTTCCTGGATGATGCACATTCTATTGATAATAATAGACTAGTTATCATTCAGGTAGGGCTGAAATGATTGTATATACATATTTTTACCATATATTTATCTTTCTCTTGCTATAAAATTAGACTTACCTTTGATATATATGTTTGTTACATTTAGCATGACTTTTAGGATTCTAATAGTATTTCATATATTGATGGAAGTAATGTGATAGAAAATAATAAATAAATGCATTAGTGACAGCATAGTACCCATTCATCGGTTAGATTATACCAGAGGCCCATAGCTACATGTTAAAATATGATAGAAAGTAAAGCTACTATTTAGATCTATTATATGTTTGATTAATGTAAAACTTTTTTTGTCAACATTACAGGTTAACAAGAACGTGCATTTCATGAGTGAGAACAACTGTCAAATTGAAAGATCATTTGGGATAACCGTAGATACTTGTCCAGATAATAAGACATTACTAGTATCCAGCTTTCTACCAGAGGCAGAACATTTGTATGCAAAAGAAATAGACATTGGATTCCAACTGTTCAAAATAAATGGTGTTGAAGTCAATGCTTATAATGTTAATATGGTGTTACAGCGGGTCTTGAATGAACCTATGAATCCTAAGTTAACATTTAAGAGTGTACCGAAAACAAATCAAGTATCATATACTACAAAGGATTTGTTAACAATGAAATCACCGTCAAATTCCACAGTACAATTCATTAAAGAGTCTAAATGTTCTATAATATACATAGCGAGCAAAGAATATGATGTTTCAGATGAAAACCCTGTATTGTACTGTTTTCCGAGACCTTACAATCAGAATTTCTTATACAATACAAGAGGTGCTTATGTCACATTGAACCATCTTGTACCAAAATCTCTGAATACAACCGAACCGGAATGTACAACAATATTACAAGACAACAAATTAATAAATGTAATTTATCATTCGCATAACAATAATTTATTGTTGATAGCGTTGCCTAGTGATAGAGTTGATGTTGTTACTTGTAAAATAGTTTTAAAGTACGTATTAGATATGCTACAGTTTATGTTTGGTTCTCTAGGAAATTGTTTCCTAAAAAGTAGTAAGGAAAAGTTGGATTGTATATTCACAAGGCTATTCCTAACATTAGTAGTACCTAAGATTAGTACTGAAGAATCAATAAAGGGTAAGACTGATATTTGCTATGAAGATTTCCTGGGATGTCATCATGTATTACTTCCAACGGATGCAAAGATTCAAATAGATGAGGTGCTACATGAGTTAGAGGCAGCGGATTACAGAGAATGGGTAAGATGACCAAAATACTACCCATTTTATAAGGTAAACCAGGGTAAGATCGGATTCGGTATAAGTACGGATGTGAAGAATTTCTCCCAAACGGATAATGTTTTTTATATATTGGCAACACTAACAAAAACGCCATTTTTTTGAGCATGCTGTCAATATTTTATTATTTTATAATACATTATTTTTTGCTGTCCCATTTTTGCTTTGAAATAAATAGTAATCTAACATTCATACACAAGGTTAAGACCGGATCAAGTTTTAAAATGAGTCTTAAGTCTATCAGCAATAAATTCCGATTTAGATTTTAGGCCGGTGTTACCCGAATATAGTCCGATCTTAACCATAGATTTGAAAAATCAATGGCTCTTTTATTTTTTTCATAAAAAAGTTACTTTTAATAATAGAGGCAGGACACAAAAGAGTGAAACAAAGTTTAAATTTCCAGGAAAAGAAAGTTAAAACACCCAGTTTGTTAATACGTATAATTTCATCAAAAATACTTTTTTCCATCATCAAACAAATTTTACGAAAATCCTTCCGATCTTACCCTGGTTTACTATACCTACTTATTAATTTATATATCATTTATATATCATCTTAAAATAACAGAGTAATTTATGATCAAGTTAAAGCCATTTTCAAACAGATAGACAGCTTTTAAAATGGCTGGTGCTATTCTGTGTCACACTATATTTTCTGTACTTTATGTTAGAACTAACAGTTTTTATTTGTAAGCTTGTTGTTTGTGCATTCATTAATCTTCTATCTTAGCAATGATATGCACATGCTTATAATACTCATTTGTATCTGTGCTATCCATTTATTTACATAATTTTGTTTCCAGGCAGATGACATAAGTAATTTCCAGCGGCTCTACACAATTGTAGGCTCATGCTTATATTACAGCGGCCATTTACTGACTAGCCATTTACAAGACACAGATTTGAAAGAGATTCACTCGTATCTATGGCTGAATGGAATATTGAAACTTAGTAAGGATAATGACATAGAAAGTTTGGTTGTATGGAGAGAGGTTTTTATAAATGAACACAGGCAGGCAGATGGCCGTAACAGTGATTACAAGTAAGCCTTTGTTTGTTTTATTTGTGACCAGAGCTATGGATTTTACTAAAATAACTTGACTAAAAGTTCTGACGGTACAACCTATATACTCGTAACTTAATATCTCTGAATAGATGATAATATCAATAACAGTTTTTATGTTCAACACAGATTATTTCTATACATTCTATAATGTACTTACTGTACTTGTTTGGATAATATTACAAGATTATATTTTTATATTTATGCGTCTCAAGTTAGCTTGGACGTAAAGATGCTAACAGGCTGCCGTTCTTCCCGGCATGTCGTAGGAGAAACTAGGAAGTTATTGGAATCTAATGTGCTATGGGCTAGCAACCTTCAATATTCCATCAGATATCTTAACCCTAATATTCATGCTAAAAAGCGATCTAGAAGATATAATCATTTTTTAAAGGTGTTGTCCACGTAAATGTTGTATGTATATTTTATTTTTATTTTCTAGGATACCGGATGGAAGATGGTTTCTCTTAGTGGTAGGCAAAGGACATTTTGTCTTAGCTACAATCATGGAAGCGGGTGGATGTACGGAGGATGTAAGTATATATTATAATCATAAGATAGATAAATGGATGAACATAACCTTAGGCGTAAAAAGGCAAATCAGATACATTCTTTGTTTATACAACTGTTATATGAACTAACAATGTCACAATTTATCATACATGACTACAAGTGTAATTCATCCGTTTTTATTTTATGTTATTGTTGGATTTTTAGTATACAGTTACTGTTGTGAGCGAAAATATTTTAAGGAAACCTACCTAACTCAGTAGTTAAAAAATATTTATTATTTGTGAGCGATAGCGCTGGATTAATTAACCTATACACCAGATACCTTACGTGACAAGTCCTGATTATTTGGTATAAAGTGTACTTAATGCTTAATGCACAAATTATTGTAATCACTAAACCTCTACCAACCTTATAAGCACCACAATCAAGACATGTGTATTTCAGGCAGAAGGCATAATATCACCGTCACCCTTCTACGTAGAAGAATGTGAGAGTTGTCTACAGCTGTTGTTTGATGTAGAACTAGATAAATACCTAATGACATGGTCAGCATCGAACTCCAGACCCCAGGTTGAAACCAACCCTCAATCCCTCACTAAGTATGGAAGGAAGAATAGGGATAATTGTGAGTTACTTTTATTATGTATTAAAGTTGGTTAGAAATATACGCTTAAAAAGTTTTTATTTGTTCCTTTCAATAGCGTTGATATACATTTTAATATCTCTACATCTTGAATTAACTTTGAAAAATTTAATCTCCTCTTTAAATTGTGAACTCTTTTAATTTAACCACTTTATAAAATGCAAACTAAAGTACACATGTACTGAACTCTTATGCTGCTTTGCGAAGTTCTAAGTGCGAAGTCTATAGGCCCAACAGACCACTAAATTTATAACTAAATTACTTTCTTTACAGCCAAATCCAACGAAACGTTAAAATCTTCAAAATTAAAAATTTCCAAGTCCCAATTAGACCTTAAAAGACATAACAACTCATCAGAACAGTTGAACTCGAGCACGAGCGAAACGTCAATAAACGTCAGCGGTAACCATGGCAACGCATATGGTCCGTGGTACAAGACCATACAGCGTCATTCGAGTAACCAAGATGTGTACTCCGAAGATTCTAGCAGTCTTAAAAGTAATAGGTAAGTAGTACTTATAATAATATAATTATACTATTACATTACATACGCGTCACGACTTGTGTATACACACTCCCTTTTTTATTATGGCGGGGTAGTCAGAGGCTTGAATGCCCATCTCCGAAATTTCGCAGGCATGTTAGGTATGGGTCATTCAAAGTCCGCGTATCACTAGATAGAGAGCACCCAACGTGATAGGTAGTGAACCGTATCGCCGTATATAGGCACTGACTATTACCTATCCTGAGGGATAAGGCAGGTTTCCTCTCGATGTTTTCCCTCACCGTTAGCGACTGTAAATTATGAACGTAAATGAAAAACACATATTTCAATTTCATTCATTGGTACATGCCAGAGTCTGGATTCGAACCTACGACCTTTCTCATATGAAGTCCGAGGTCTTATTATACTATTATTAATAATGATATTTGGACACTAGTTGCTAAGTACATTTAAAACTTGTGTTAAGTTATAATCAACAAAAAATGAAAAGCAGCAGAAAGCTAAGTTCTTAATTCTGCCTCCACCGGGAATCCAACCCGGAACCTCACGATTAGCGTTCATGTGGCTAACCGGTCGCGCCACGGAGATCGTCAAAAGAAGGTTATAAATTATTGTTGGCTTGAAAGTTGTGTTTAGATTAGATATTTTAAAAAAAATTATTTCTTTAATAAGGTATTTGTACGCGATAAAATAATGAGTCAATTTATATTTTATTGCTTAATCTAAAGTGTGTTTAAAAATGATTGGCAAGTCTTATGTCATCTCTTACTTATAATTATAAACAGGATTCATTTTTGTGTATAGCAAAAAATATTTTACGAGTTCGTATTTTCATAGAAAATTGGTTTATTATTTTTTCAGTGAGATTAGCGATGATCGTGTGCAAGGCAGGAGGGCTGATAGAGAACTGAGAAGTAGAAGAGATTCCACTGGCTCCGAATCTGACTGGGATAGACAGGTGAGTACTATGAAAAGGCATTGTATTTAAATTGAATAGAAAAATATTTATTAACAGATACATAAACGAAACATTGTTAAATAGATTAATAATGACATAATAATAATTATATGTCAGTTATTAATTAAATAGATGTTGTTTTGTATTTATTGTGTTAGGATTTTGTTACTGGTAACTTTTGGAAATAAAGTAAGTTTGAAATGTAGTATTTTTTCAGGGCAAAGCTAAAACAGTGCCAACCGTTGTTTAACCAACCGGTATAGATGATTTTATATTATCAAACTACCATCATTATTTATCTCGTTTATTAGTATATGGGAAAAGTAGTCTCTATCATAATTCGACGTAGCTCAGGTGCCCAAACACTTTACTCTGTATCAGTGGGTACAGGGCTAAAATGACGTTTAATGAATTTCTAGGTACATTTTCGTAATTAAAATACATTCGCGAAATGCATCTAATACTACGGTGAGGAAAACATCGTGGTTTTCGATGTAGTCATAGAATTAGTACCTCCGCGATTGAGCAGATGGATACCTGAACCTCTGACTACACCGTATGGGTTAATGCTCGTGAACGCGTTTGTCTTTTGAATTTTAAACGTGATTGTGACGTGTTTGTATCTTTCACAGAATGACAGTGGCGCTAGTAGCAGTTTTGACATGGGAGATATGAGAAAGTCCTTGCTAAGCGAAATCAATAATGTTGCCATACACAGGTATGTGTATACTATATAGAAGTCTAGATACGTATGTTCTTAGTGATGCCTAAATTTCATTGTAGTAGTTCTTTAGCCTTTATTTAGTGAAGGTCTGTAATCTCAGTGAAAAAAAAAACTGCGTATAATGAATATTTTACTACGTTGGATAAAAATATAGAAAGAAAAGGTATTTTATAAAGGTATTTTTTATTCTAAGGTAAAGGGCAAACCTGAAATATCAATGGCTACAATCACCAAAAACATTGAGTAAAATCTAACTACATTATTTAATTACTTTTTTTATTACACACAAAGTGAAGGCAAAAGTACATAAGCCATACAGTTATTTAATTACATATTAAAATTTACAACCAATATTTTTTCATAAATTTTTACTATTTTAGAATAACGGCAGGCGAGGATAACGTCCTATTCCATTTCGTGCAACTAGAGTCTGAGAAAGGAGTATTTGTCGCGCCAATGAGGTTTATAGAAGAGAATGCCAGTAACGAACTCTATGCTTGGATTATGAAGGCTTTTAGATTGGCTACCAAAAGGATACATGAACTTTTGCAACATGGTATCAGGTGATTATGATTATTCGGTGAAGTTATTGTATTATTTTGTAGGTGAAAAGATAGACCATCCCGGAGCAAATTAACAAAAAATATTTATTATTAGTTTGACGTGTAATTTAAAATAAGAGGACTTTCAACTAGTCATAATATGTACGTAATTATGTCAAACTTAAGACATACCTGAGGCGTTCTTATGTATCTAACATCTTTTTGTTCAGTTTAGTTATTAATTTTCGTTGTTTTATGCCTACATTTACTATATTTGAGTTTAATCTGGTAAGTGTGTATTAGGCTTCAATATAATAATACCAGACTTTAGGAAGCAAAATACATAAATAAAATAAACTTTAACCTTCCAACAGATTCAAGAAAGACGCTCCGCCGAATCTCTTGAACAAAATCTTGGTGGCTGTGAAAGAATACGGCATGTTGATACAAGTACCTCCAGAAGTATTGAACCAGTGTGGAGTTAACAAGAAAAATGTTGAACACTTTCAGTTTTGGGTCGTTGGGTATGTATATTATATCTATGTAAAAAGAATAAAATAAAAAAAGATTGGAAATTTTACAGCATTTGGTTGAGTTGTTATAGATGTCAAAATATAACTATAAAAAATATAGAAATAATAAATATATATAAATATAGAAACGAATATGCATGTAAATATATTTTGAATACAATTTTTTACATACATATTCGTTTCCCTACAGAGGGTTAGGTAGAGATTTCAAATCTCAATTTGTCTATCCTGACAATCATACACACTTGGCGATTATTAATACATCTAACAGTTTCATTTTTGTAGTTACGTTCATAAAAGTAGCTATATTAGAATATAATGGGAACCTATGATACCGCATTTAATAAACGAGCGTGCCTTGTTTGAAAAAGTATTACAAACTATTTTAAAGCCATATATTTATATGCTTTCTTGATATAGTAATTTAAACAATGTTTGTTTGTCATGATTAATAACTAACGGGATTTATCGCGTATGTTTTTATATAATAAAGGTACCTTTATTCCCCCAACGACGTTTCCCGTTAGTTATTAATCATGAGTATAAATCGCGAATCTCTTAAAACTAAAATGTTTGTTTGGTTGTTACAGCTGCGTCTTCAGTGAGCCTGAACCTCGGGAACTGTACGTTTGCTATCACGAATCCGTTCCTCAAGACTTGACAGAGATAGCCTACTTGATATCCTATTTAGAATAAAGGGAAATGGTAATAAAATTGGGTTAGGTATTTCATGCATTTATTATTTTCTGATTTATGAAGCCTATTGAAACTCATATTTTGAAGATACATATGGAATGTATATGTAAAGTAAATGATTAAACCGTCCATTAGATGTATTATATACCTAAGGTCATAAAGTGCTCAATTTGAACAATAAGTCAGTCTTTTTTATTATACTTTAGTAATATTATTAGTTATAAGAATAATATTAGTTCTAAGTGAAATACCGTCCAATTTTTGTATTGTTATATAAATTTAATTGTATTTGTATTGTTGAATTAAAAATCGAATGCGTCACAATATTTTCTCAATTGTTGAATACAGGAATAAATTTATAAATGTGATCATATAATAGGTCTTTACCTATGAAATTGCCGTTCTGCAGTACTGGCCATTTCAAATAAAAATAATTTTTGTTTGACTAAGAATTCTAATTTCAAATTAATTTTATTTTAAAAACATGGAATTCTTTTTCCAAAAGTAGTCATTTGTTTATTGATTAGTGTTACGTTTTCATCGCATTTCAATCTTTTTCGTCATCATGGATACGTTAAAAATTCGAGTAATTATGGAATATGAGTACCGTTGTGGCAGCAACGCGGCACAAGCGGCACGCAACATCAATGACGTTTACGGAGCTGACACTACAAACCAACGCACCGCCTGTTATTGGTTTGCTCGCTTCCGTTCTGGAAATTTCGACCTGAAAAATGAACCTCGTGGTCGTCCGAAGACTTTGGTCGACAATGACGAATTAGAGGCGATTGTGGAAGCTGATGATACACAATCTACGGCGGAATTAGCAGCAGCTTTCGACGTTAGCGTCAAAACAATATTGGTCCATTTGCGTCAAATTGGCAAGGTAAAAAAGCTTGACAAATGGGTGCCCCACGAACTCAATGATCGCCAGCGCGAAGTACGCGTCGAGACGTGCCTTGCACTGCTCAGCAGACACACAAATGAAGGAATTTTGAACCGCATTGTTACCTGCGACAAAAAATGGATTCTGTTTGACAACCGCAAGCGCTCAGCAAGTTGGTTGGATCCTGGTTCAGCACCTAAACAGTGCCCTAAACGAAAACTTACCCCTAGAAAAGTGATGGTCACTATTTGGTGGTCTAGCGCCGGTGTGATTCATCACAGCTTCTTACCAAACGGGGTGAGCATTACTGCAGATGTGTACTGTGAAGAACTGAACACAATGATGGAGAAGCTGGCACATCTCCAACCAGCATTGGTCAATCGCTCGTCTCCGCTGCTCCTGCGCGACAACGCGCGACCTCATACTGCACAGCAGACGGTCTCCAAGTTGCAAGAACTGGGGTTGGAAGCTGTCTATCATCCACCGTACTCACCAGACCTTGCGCCTACAGACTTCTACTTTTTCCAGAATTTGGCTAACTTCTTGGCGGGAAAAAAATTTAATACCCGAGAGGCAGTACAAAATGCCTTTGAAGAATTTGTTGCCTCCCGTCCAGCTGATTTCTTCAAGAAGGGCATCAATAAACTGCCACTGCGTTGGCAAAGATGCATTGATTACATGGGTGATTACTTCGATTAATACAATTAAAAAATACAAGAAAAAAATTCGTTTTAATTTTTTCATACAAAACGGCAATTTCATAGGTAAAGACCTAATATTTTGATACCCTATTTGAAATGAGTAAAAAATATTTTATACAATTTAAAAGCATTTTTACTATACCTTTATAGCTATATGAACCCACTTATATTGGGGTGAATAAGAGGGTGAAGACAATATATCCTAATAAACTGACTATCCGAATAGCAAAAAATGGGTTCAATTTGATCGAGAACGACAATATCTAAAAAAATTATGTAAAGACAATGCTCAGTGCCATGTTAAAAATAGTTTTTTTAATTTATACTTAGATCATAAGATAACTTTCAAAGAGAGCTTGTGTAAGGGCCTATTTTGAATAAAAATGTTTAGACTTTTGACTTTGATATATCAATTCGTTTTATTTCAGTTTATAGCTCTGCTACCAAAGACTGTTACAAATGAAACCTACAGCCGAGGCCAAAAGTATTAGGCACCCCTGCAAAACTCTTATATTTTCAAAAGTTGTGCAAAGTGGCGCAAAGGTTTTTTTTGGAAAGATTGTAGGTGTTATTAGGGCTTGCTTAAACCAATAAATAAGCTTATTTTGTTTGTCAAAAGGCCACATGCGATCAAAAACGAAAAAAGTCGTTTTTTTTGAGTAGCACTTCAAGCTGTTAAAAATGTTCAAACATATTTATATTATTGGCGTTGGTAGAGTACCCGCCACATAAGGTGGCAGTTGGAGGCGTCGCCACAGTCGCGTAATCCAATGTTGCCAGTAAACACGCCAAAACTAGCACTCACTGTGCCATACGGCTCGATACATTATATTGAGGTTTCATTTGTAACGATCTTTGGTTGCAGAGCTATAAACTCAAATAAAACAAATTAATATACCAAAGTCAAAAGTCAAAATATTTTTATTCAAAATAGGCCCTATCATAAGCTCTCTTTGAAAGTTATTTTATGATCTAAGTACAAATTAAAAAAACTATATATTGACAAAAGGAATATATATGAGTGAAGTGGAAGGGCGGTTACGTAGGGGCCGGCCTAATAAGACATATATGTAACAGTCAGATAGACGCTATATTGAAAAAAGGTGACGTTAGGAGTACCTATAACCGCCGAGAGTGTATTAGAGAATGTATGAATGTCAATGAAGCGAAAGTGGTCTGTCAGGATCGGGACAAATGGGGATCCGTGATCTCTGCCTACCCCTCTACAGGGAATCGGGCGTGATGTGTATGTATGTATGTAAAAAAACTATTTCAAACATGGCACTGAACATTGTCTTTACATATTTTCGACAGAGGGTAGTCTGACTTTCGGATCGAAAAGACGTGTTTATAGTTGTAAAAAGTTTTTCGCGCGCTTTGTGAGATTTTCCTACTGTAAACGTTTGTTCTAGTAATTGAGGTGAATCAGTGCTGGCAAAAAGTGTTTTACTAGTGATTTGACTTGAATTGGGCCAAAGTGTTTTGAGTTCTTCAGTCAGTGGACGTTAGATTTTAAAATTAAACGACAATTTATCACACTAAATTTATTTGAAATGAATTGCGCGGCGTGTACTCGGGAGGTTCCCGTCGAGGAGCAGCTCAGCTGCGTCTTGTGCCACGATGCCTTCCACCACGACTGTCTCGGCATCTCCGCGGCGCAGTATGAGGCTTCCCTGCCGACGCTGCGGCATTCCTGGAGATGTCCACGTTGCCGGGGGGTCACAGTCACTCGCCGCCGCACCGATGACACGCCTGTGGGCTCTCTGCACTCCACCGTCGCTGCCGAAATGTCTTGCGACGAGATGAGCTTGTCCTGCGCCAGCGCCGATGAGGAGGCCCCCGCGCGCCGCTCCTCGCCCCGCGCTGCGCCCTCTGGGTCGGCGCTCAACGGGCTGGCGGAGCTCTTGGACGAGAGGCTGGCTGCCGACAGAGCAAGACTGACCGCGGAGTTGAAGGCGAGCCTCGTCGATGCGGTTGCGGGGCAGGTGCGCTCCGAAGTGGCTGCTGCGCTCGCTGCCATCACCGAGGAGTTCCGGGGCATCCGGTGTGTCGTCGAGCAGTTTGGTGCGCGTCTCGCCACACTGGAGGCCGAAAACACTGACCTGCGGGACCAGCTGTGCGCGCTTCGTGAGAACCCCGCGACTGCGCACGCGGTCGTGGGCCTCGAGGCGACTGTGCAGCGCCTGGAGGAGGAGCTGAGCCAACGTGAGCAGGCGTCGCTCATCAATGACGTTGAGCTGAGTGGTGTTCCGGAGCTTCCGGGGGAGAACTTGGAGCACGTCGCGGTCCTCGTTGCGCGGAAGCTGGGCTTCGAGCTCGATAACAGGGATGTGGTCGATGTGAGGCGCGTCGGCGGCGGTGGGCGCGCGCAGCGAACTGACGCATCGGGATGTTCCGACGCAGTGGCAGGGAGCGATCCCCCCGCGCCGCCTGCCTCCCGGCCCCGCCCCATCGTGCTGAGGCTCGCGCGGAGGGCCGTCCGTGACGAGTTCATTAGGAGCGCCCGCGTCAGAAGGCGGCTGGACTGCGCGGGCATTGTGCAGGCGCCGCTTCTCTCCGGCGTCCATACAATCTACGTCAACGAGAGGCTAAACAAAATGAACCGCATCATATTCGGCAGGGCCCGTGACGTTCTGGCAAAAACCTTTCGTTGGCGGTCGGTGTGGACGCGGGAGGGCAGGGTGTTTGCGCGGCGCAACGAGGCTGCCCGCCCGCTCTGGCTGCGGAGCGTCCGGATGGTGGAGGAGCTCGCCCAATCATCCAAATAATTATATCTATGTTTTATGTCTTTTTGTAGTTTTTTGTTTTTTGTTGTGGATGATTACACTCTGCTTTGCCAGCGCTGTGGGAGGGCAACCGCTGAGTGGGGGGTACTTTTTATACAGTCACATAGTGTTAATATGTATATATTCAATTACATTATTTATAATCTACGTATTAATATATTTTAACATTTTTACCAAATATTTCTACGATTATTTATTGAATATTATTTATATCATAAACGCTATATTTTTCGACATATTTATTTACATTATCGGTACATACATATATCATTTTTATAGTATTTATATAGTTTGCATTATACATACAGTAACTTATTCCGTCTTACTTTCATATATGTCACTTTTGGTACATGAGCATGTCATTGTGAGCCGCTTCAGCCCTTTCGTCCATCGTTGTTCAATTGCCGACCTTTTACGAAATAAAAATGACGACATTTAAAAGTCTGAAGTTGGGTCTTTATAACGCTGGTTCATTGTGCACTAAGCACGACGAGTTAGAGGTCGCCATGGCCAGAGTCGCGCCTGATCTCCTGGCCGTGAACGAGACGTGGGCCCGTGCCCAGGATGGGGATGCGCTGCTGCCGCGCGTGCAGGGCTACCGGCTCCGCCACGTCCCTCGGCCGACCGACCTCGGCAGGGCGCGGGGGGGCGGTGTGGGCTTCTTCGTGGGACGCAACCTCCGGGCTGCTACACTTGCTCACTCGGGTTCACATAGGCAGGTGGAACAGATGTGGCTGTCCTTTAGGGCTAGGTCGCTCAGGTTTATTGTGGGCACAGCGTACAGGCCAAATTGGGTAAATGTTGAGGACTTTTTCGACTCCTTGACCGAAACAATAACTAGTTTTAATACATACGATCATTTAATTTTAATGGGAGACTTCAATATAAACGTTCTTGACACGCAAAGCGCATCTACCAAAAAACTACAACAGTTCCTTAGCTCTTTACACTTGACTAACCACATTAACGAAGCAACTCATTTTACACAGCATAGTGCGACCGCGATTGACCTCATCTGCTGTTCGGGTTCGGGATTGGTGTCGGGGACCAGCGTGCACCACGTGCCTGAGCTAGGGGGGCATGCCTTCGTATGCGTCACGCTTAGGGTCCGCAGGCCTAAGATGCCAGTTAGGTTCTTAACCCGTCGCCCTTTGCACCGTATTGACCTAGATAAATTTAATGACGACCTTCGGGGAATAGATTGGGACTTACTTGTTGACAACCACTGTATTGATGACATGCTACGTAATTTTAATGATTTAATTATTTCACTTTTTGACATTCACGCGCCCAAACATACATCCAAGATTGATAATAAAAGTAAACCATGGTTGACAAGTAATCTCAAATACATTATGCATTTAAGAGATAAGGCACATTGTACATATAAACGCACGAAACTAGATTCTGATTATGCTAAGTATAGGGACTTGAGAAAGTTTGCATCTGTTTGTTTATTATCCGAAAAAAAGGCTTATTACCAGTATAGGATCAACGGAAATATATCTAATCCTAAAGTTCTGTGGAAGGGCATTAAGCGGGATGTTGTTGATTTCATGGTTAAGCATCCATTGCCCCTTCACTTCGACGACCCTGATGCTCTGGCTGGACATTTCTTCGACGTTCCTGGGCCTCAATTTCCTTCCTCCACTGTGTCTGCTTACTTCAGAGCGCATCGCTTCAGCTCTACTACTTTCAGCCTGGGTCGAGTGAGCGAGAGGCGGGTGGGCGAGTTGTTGCGGTCGATTGGGAGTGGGGCGCTGGGGGATGACGATGTCTCGAGAGACATGGTGCTTTTGGCATTGCCGGAGGCGGTCCCTGCGATTACGCGCCTTATTAATTGCTCGCTTGAGAGTGGAGTCTTCCCGGAGATCTGGAAGTCTGCTATTATAAAGCCAATACCGAAGAAGGAGAATCCAGTGACAAAATCAGATTTGAGGCCGATTAGCATCCTTCCTTACTTGTCTAAGGTCATAGAGAGGGTTGTTTATGAGCAAACAGCTAGCTTTTTGGCCAACAACAATATTTTGCCTATCTTCCAGTCAGGGTTTCGCAGGGGCCATAGTACTACTACGGCTTTAATGGACGTAGTGGATAACATCTTGGCCAGCCAGGATAAGCGTCTCGCCACCATTCTCGTTCTGCTGGACTATACTCGGGCATTCGATGGGCTTAACTGTGAGTTGCTCCTTGATAAAATGAAGTACTACGGTTTTGATGACGTGGCGCTGCGGTGGTTCAGGAGCTACCTCACGGGCAGGAGGCAGAGGGTTGAGATTGCTAGGCCGGACGGGTCGCGTGCTTACTCAGAGCATTACGTTAGCAGTAGGGGAGTCCCTCAGGGCTCGATATTAGGACCGTTATTATTTATTTTATACACAGCTGACATAACTAATCATATACGACATTGCAAATATCATTTATACGCCGACGATCTACAACTTTATATCCCGATTGACATTAATAATTTTGACATTACTATACGTGCTTTGAATGAGGATTTACAGAACATATTTTCTTGGTCTACAGATAATTGCCTCTTGCTTAACCCATGTAAAACAAAGTACATGGTGTTGGGTACAAAGAATTATATTAGTGGGGTAGTTAACAGGGCGCCGAGGATCTTACTGGGTGGGATTCCTGTAGAGCGGGTGACAGAGGCTCGCAACTTAGGGATCGCTATGGACGGGGAGCTAAGGTTCGAAAGCCACGTGGTTGCCTTAGTGCGTGCTTGCTTTTATAGGCTGAAGGTTCTGTATAATTACAGAGCATTCTTAAGTGTAGAGGTGCGCGTGGCTATATGTGAGGCTTTGATAATGTCAAAAGTTAACTATGCCCTGGCGGCATATGGGCCGTGTCTGTATAAAAAGACTAGGAGGCTGTTACAGCGTGTCCAGAACGCGTGTGCCAGGTACTGTTTTCCTGTGCCCCCCAGGGCGCATGTCAGCCCCTTCCTTAGGGAGCATGGTGTGCTTAATGTTGAGGCACGTCAGAAATTTTTCCTCAGTTCCCTTCTGTTCGACATTGTTGGGTCTGGCGTGCCGGCGTACCTGTTCGATAAGCTTGAATGGCGGGCTCAGAGTAGGGCTACGAGGGATTGCGTTGCGCCTCTCGTCATACCTCGGCATAGAACAACGGCATTCCGGGGCGGATTTAAATACCACGCGACCAAGTGCTGGAACGATTTGCCGCCGCCGATTAGGGGGTGCGCCGCAAAGACTACTTTCAAAACCAAACTTAAGGCTTATTTATTGTTCCAGCAAAGTCAACTTTCGTGACCTTGGGTTAGATGAGGCTTGGGATCAATAGTGACTGTAAGACTATGAGTATAAGTATTTTTATTTATTAAGATTATTAAGATTTATGTATTTGTCTATTTAAACTCATGTGTTTGATTCAACTTACCTATATGTATGTGTATATATTTATATTTATGTGTATATAATATATATTATATTTTTATTATTATTATTATATATATATTATTATTTATATTTTCTGTTTAACTCGTGCCCTCTGCGGCTCAGGCGGAGGATTGGCGTTGTGGGCTTTGGCCTGCAACATATGCTGAGCCTGGGCCCTTTCACAGTGACAGTGCAGTTTCCTGTCTATTGTAATAATTGTAAATGTTTTTGTACCTGTGCTGTTTTTGTGAATAAAAATTTTTTCTATTCTATTCTATTCTATTTTTACCGAGGTTAGTTCACCAACCATTTCGGCTGCTCAAGATGCCACGTCATGAAGACCACGACCGCTCTGATAAGAGCGTAACGATTGAGAAGAAGAAGTTCAGCGGAGACCCTTGGAGAAGAACTAACAAGGAACTCCAGAAATCAATTTATTATAATCACCCTTAACAAACATAAAAATTACAAAGAGTGGGCAAAAAACACAACGCTGGTAATACTAAATTTACCTTTCATACAAAATAACACGCAATGGCGGAAACGTCAAATTTAGTTCCAAGTTTGGCTACTGCCACCTTATGTGGCGGGTACTCTATCATGACGCATTTTAGAGATCGCGCCACATAAATTGGCAGTTGGAGGCGTCGCCACAGTCGCGTAATTCAGTGCTACCAGTAAACACGCCAAAACTAGCACTCACTGTGCCATACGGCTCGATACATTATAGGTTTCATTTGTAACGGTCTTTGGTTTCATAGCTATAAACTCAAATAAAACAAATTAATATATCAAAGTCAAAATATGTTTATTAAACTATTTCAAACATGATTAATAATTAACGGGACTTATCCTTCTTATTATATATTACATATATTATGTGTTCCTTCACTCTGTCCGCAATAGACCGTTTAGTCTGTCCGACGTAGGATTTCCCACAGCTGCAATCAATCTTATACACACCCTTATATCTTCTATCATGAGTATAAATCGCGAATCTCTTAAAACTATTATTTCAAACATGGCACTGAGCATTGTCTTTACATATTTTTTACCGAGGTTAGATCAGCAGAGACCCTAGCTTGGAGAAGAACTAACAAGAAACTCCGGAAATCAATTTATTATAATCACCCAACAAACATAAAAATTACAAAGAGTGAGCAAAAAACACAACGCTGGTAGTGGCAGTTGGAGGCGTCGCCACAGTCGCGTAATTCAGTGTTACCAGTAAACACGCCAAAACTAGCACTCACTGTGCCATACGGCTCGAAACATTATAGGTTTCATTTGTAACGATCTTTGGTTGCAGAGCTATAAACTCAAATAAAACAAATTAATATATCAAAGTCAAAATATGTTTATTATACTATTTCAAACATGATTAATAATTAACGGGACTTATCCTTCTTATTATATATTACATATATTATGTGTTCCTTCACTCTGTCCGCAATAGACCGTTTAGTCTGTTCGACATAGGATTTCCCACAGCTGCAATCAATCTTATACACACCCTTATATCTTCTATCATGAGTATAAATCGCGAATCTCTTAAAACTATTATTTCAAACATGGCACTGAGCATTGTCTTTACATATTTTTTACCGAGGTTAGATCAGCGGAGACCCTAGCTTGGAGAAGAACTAACAAGAAACTCCGGAAATCAATTTATTATAATCACCATACTAAATTTACCTTTCATACAAAATAACACGCAATGGCGGAAACGTCAAATTTAGTTCCAAATTTGCCGCCTGCCAATTTATGTGGCACGATCTCTAACTGTTTCTGCCAGCTGTTGTCTATAGGAATCTTAGTTTTATATGGAGAAGTTTATACTAATTCTGCATTATCGATTCAAATTATGCATTATCAAGTGCTAACTTATCAAATTTTTGATTTTATTCATTTAAATCATTTAATGTTTAAATTATTATATAAGATTGACTCTTTTTTTGTTGTAATGATGTGTTGTTTTATAATACTAAGTGTCTATCGATACTTTTTCTGTTCGAGTATATCGATACAAGAATCGAGTTTGAACAAAGACACATGCGTGCCACAATGTTAGCTTCACTTTCCCCATCATTAGTTTACTTCAATGGCTGACTGTAATCGGAAACCTTGTTTGTAGTTGCTGTGCTGGAGAATTCCATGATGGAAAAATATGGCAATAGTGCTGAATGTGAAAGAGTGTGTTAAAATTGTGTAAAAATTGTTTTTCCTTATTTTAATTGTTTTGTGGACTGAACTATGATTACTAAAATACAACCCCAAGCAAACGTTGCTTTGGGTCAAGCCGTCGTAACACAACCGCAGCAAATTGTTGGTGTCCCAGCCAATGCTGTGATCTTGAAAATGGCAGATATTCAGCAAATTTCTACTGTTGGTAAGTGATATTTGATCGCCAATGTTGTAATTGAACAATTACTAACGAAACTCATTGTTCGTTTTACATGCCTGTTTGATTCTGTCGACTATATAATGTATAAAATCTATAATTATTATTGCAAAGTAATTTTAAATGTAAAATAAATTTATTTGTTATGAAACATAATAAATCAGTTATTGTTTTCATAATTTACAATATTTGCCACCGTTCTATTGTTCACATAATACTTCCTGATCATACTTTTTCTTTTGTTGTTCGATGTTCGATATTTATGATTATGAGGAGTGTATAGAAAATTCAGTTCTACTCATTCTTATTTGCGCAAACCTTGAGATTGAATGCTGGCTCTTACCCAATCAACAGCATTACACATTATAGAATGAGACTGCATTAATATAAATCTTCTGACATTGAGTGGCAGTTGCAAGTAATAGTGCGTACAGCATGTAGATTAAGATCATATATAACAATTACATTATTTATTGATTTGTCTTTATGAACTTCAATTATAGAACTAAACTTTGAACTTTGGGTTGATATTAGTTAATAGAGGGAACCTCTTGAACCTATAAAATGCACTTATTTAATAACCAAATACTAATCATGCCTTATTTTGCCTAATTAGTCAGAAATTTACAGTTCACAATGGCAAAGTAAATGACATAAAGCCACATCAAATTTATTTTCCATCAGATAATATGCACCTAACTTGATAAGTTACATTCCTTCACTAATTACAGGAACTGACTGTTAAGTACCTATTTAAAAAATTAAAAAATATATTACATTTTCTTATATTACTTACATTTCTGTACATAATCTGGAGCCCATGCCAGGTGAACTTTAATCCTACCTTCAAAAGATTGCTTTTAGTGGCTAGATAAGGATCAATAGACCGTGACCATGTGTGTTGTGGTGTGTCCTTGAAGATTCCTATTTGTAGAAGTGTTATATGTTGATTGATAAAATACTCTGGTGGAGAGAACCTTTTTGTTTCTCAATATTTTGTATTAATTACTCAGCCACACTCTTTTTACTTGTTTCAATGACAATCACCACATTTAATTAATTACTACACCTTCCCATGAAATAGTATAATAATAACTTTTATCAAAGTATTTATTTGATCATAATAATTAATCAGTTATAATGTATGGTGCATAATACACATTAATGATTTATTGATTTTCTAAGTCTACCCTCACATATTTTACACACACTTTTTACAGTTTTAATATCAGCATTTAGGTTAAGTTTCTAAAATGACAAAAGTGTTCAATGTAAAAGTTATTTTATTACCTGCAGGCTTACTTGAATTGGCGCACAGAGAATACCAAGCAGGTGATTATGAAAGTGCCGAGTTACACTGCATGCAGTTATGGAGGCAAGACAGTACAAACACAGGGGTGTTGCTGCTTCTCTCATCCATACATTTTCAATGTAGACGTCTGGATAAATCTGCACATTTCTCTACACTGGCCATCAAGCAAAATCCTCTGTTAGCTGAAGCTTACAGGTAAGTGCTAAAGTGTATTTTTTGCTATATTAATACTGTTACTTCTATTACTTATACATTATAGTTATTGAAACCCATTGTTAGCTTTTTTTTACATAGACCTCTGCATTTTACTCTATTCTGCTAGGAAAATTGAAAATTGTAATGGATTACCTCCTTTTATACGTCTATTCCCAAAACATCCCACAAAAAACATCCCAAATGGGCTATTTTGGGAAAGTCAATAAAATATTATTTTTGTATTCCCATAATCTCCCACGTAAATCTCCCATTCGGGATATTTTGCAACTGCAATTAAATATTTAGTTTACTATTCCCAAAATATACCACGATAATATTACTTTTTTAAATAAATATTCTTTAGTACAGTCTTGCACGATTTTTTTCTGTGATTTTTAATTATATGGTCTGATATAGACTCATTAGAATAGTAAATTATTAATATTATTACTTGTAGGTTGAGATATTATATTATGTTGATTTTGTGTCGTTGTTCAATTAATAAGACTGCGAATACTTAGTATATAGTTAGTATATTAATATCTGTGATTAAACTTAGTCATTATAAATGTCATATCATGTATCAGTAACATTATACTCCTAAAAACCAAATTGATTCTGTGATTTTTAATTATATGGTCTGATATAGACTCCTTAGAATAGTATATTATATAATATTATTACTTGTAGTTTGAGATATTATATTATGTTGATTTTGTGTCGTTGTTCAATTAATAAGACTGCGAATACTTAGTATATAGTTAGTATATTAATATCTGTGATTAAACTTAGTCATTATAAATGTCATATCATGTATCAGTAACATTATACTCCTAAAAACCAAATTGATTCTGTGATTTTTAATTATATGGTCTGATATAGACTCATTAGAAAAGTATATTATTAGTTTTATTATTTGTAAGTTGAGATATTATATTATGTATTACTTCATGTTTCTGTTGTTAAATTAATATGGTTACTGTTACATTAATATCTAGTAATTACATTTGTTCTTGTGGCTGAACTTAGAGTGACTTTAATGTTACAATTGTTTATTCTTACGGTATTAAAAAAAATTATATGTTTGTTATTTAGTACGATGTACATTACGTGGTATTGAGACTCAAATAAATAAAATTATTTTTCATTTTTACATCCAATTTTTACTGTGCAAGACTGTACATTTCAATAAATTTTCTTCCAAATTAATGGTGGTATATTTTGGGAATAGTAAACTAAATATTTAATTGAAGTTGCAAAATATCCCGAATGGGAGATTTAGGTGGGAGATTATGGGAATACAAAAATGATATTTTATTGACTTTCCCAAAATAGCCCATTCGGGATGTTTTTTGTGGGATGTTTTGGGAATAGACGCTTTTATATTGTAATCCTTGGTTAAATGCTTATTATGACTAACTGTATTTCCATTGATGTCCATAAATGTGACATTATATCTAAGTAGGGACAAAATTAATCTATAGCTTATTTGTTTATTATTTTTATGATATAAATACCTCATGTTTACTGATGCATTGAAGTGTGATTGATACATTGATCAGTGAATATAAAGTTTAACATACATATTGTATTAAGTATACCAGACATACACACATCTATTACAGTCTCATATTCTAAGTATCAAATGACCTGATAGTGCTAAAGTGTCACATAATCCTAACCTTGGAATTATGATAATCTTGTTGCAAGTATATTTATGTTTAACCATAAAATTTTATGTATGGGTTTAGTGAAAAGCTAGTCATGTTGTCTTATTAAGGTGTATAAACATCTATACAAATTGGTAGATTTGACACATACCAATTCCTCAGATACACTATTTGATTGTCAGTATAATTAATGCCTGTCTGTGGTCTCTGCTTATCCTTTTGAGGATGATAATCTGATTTGTATGTATGTATAAAGGTTCATGTTTATCATGACACTTGTGATACTAGGTTTAAAAGATAAGATATTAAAAATACATGCATATGTTTAATAACAACTACTATATACAAATGAATTATGACGTATATGTTCTTTTTACTATGATATGCAAGTGTTTGGCACAAATAAGACATTACACACTAATGAATTATGTTGTGATCTAATTGTGCTCTAACCCTGGTTTAAATATATTGAACATTGTGGATGATTTGATATCATTATTTAATCTTAGACCCAAATGATACATAATAAAGTCACTTAACCTTTGTAAAGTAATAAAACTTGAATTTTAAATTAAGTCCTAAAAAAGTATTACAATAAAATCAGGGACCTTGGTAATTACTAAATATTGGCCATATGGTGTAACAAGTAGTTAATTAATTTACTTCTTCATTACATCAACATACACATATTTAGTAATAATAGTTAGTATTTTCTGGAATATCATTATCTAGTCATCTCTTTAGAGAATTCACAAACTTTAGAGTGTGTATGAAATGTACCACAATGAAAACGAAAGAGTTTTCACAGGATTGACAAAAATAAGCCATCTTTGCATACATATCTCTATCCATGTGTGTATATACGAGTATCTACTTGTAATCTTAGTTATCTATTATGATAATAAATAAAATATCTTTTATAACAGTAACCTGGGCAATGTATACAAGGAACGCGGTCAGCTACAAGAGGCTTTGGAGAACTACAGGCATGCGGTGCGCCTGAAGCCAGACTTCATTGATGGCTACATCAATCTCGCCGCTGCCCTGGTCGCAGCCGGTGAGATGGAGCAGGCGGTGCAGTCCTACGTCACTGCGTTGCAGTACAACCCTGTGAGTATTATGTACTTTTATAAGTTGTCTATACATATACATTCACATCCTTTAAACTCTAGAGATATAATATCTCTTAGGTGATTTTTTGTTTGCCAATGCAATACTTTGTTAAGAAACTTTGGTGACAAGATGTTTTCCCATAGTTCACTATATTCCATTGACCCTTATTCTTTTTGTACCTTTGGTGATATCCCAGGAAGAAAGACAGCTAGTTAGCGTTCTATTTACGTCACAGAACATTATGGGATCTGACTATCAAGAATAGTAATTTATGTAATTAAGTGTCTTTTGGCTCATTGCCTATGAAGTAAGGTTAGGAGATTGATTTGTTGTCAACACTGACATTATGATGAATTGAGTGATTTTTATAGCTTGTTTCTTTATAACTAGCTTGTAATAGGTGTATTTAAAATGTCATACATAAAATGAATTCATACATAATATATATGTCACACCTATGATAAGATAAATAATTTGTAATGTAAGATTTACATTTATTGATTAATTGCATTCAGTATCTCTACAACCTATTATAGATTTTGCATTTGCTATCCTTACAACCTATTATTTATAAATTAGTGACAAACCTTTGGCTATTCTGAAAGGGCTTATAGAATTTATGTCTTAATAGTATATGTACTTACATGTAATAGTGGACTGCTATATACCGATTATAAATAGTCAGAAAGATAGAAGAATCTAGTTACATATTGTTTCTTCAGCTTGTGAAATACTGTTTATCAAATACAATGAATACTGTTTCTTTTTAAATTGATTATGATAACAATACTTTTTTATTTTACGTAGTTTACTTATATAGCTGTTAAAATAGCTTTACTTGTATTATCTGTTAAAATATTCTTATGTAACTACAACATATGACTTCAATATCTTTTGAAGAGAATCTATGTAGCACTGCCTTTTGTTTTGGCAAATCACAATAAAGTAAGGTTTTATAGTATAATGTTGGTAATATAGAAAATTCATTTTATTTAATAATATAATAAAGTTCAGTAAATTTAATTTAATAAGAGAGGTTGTAATAAGGATGTTACAATATTTTCAATTAGTTTCGAAAGGGCATTCATAATCTTTAAGCAAAAAAGTTGCAATAAAGGTGTTTTTCATAGACATATGGTAGTTGAATTGACTATTATAATGTCAATTAAAATGAGACCATGTATATAATTAACATGATACTATGTGAGTAGAGACAAGAATAGCAGATAATCACTTCCTGCTGTTATTAGTGATTAATCTTTCCTAGAGCTAATGAAAATTGAGATACCTATATTACGTGTACAATTATAAACGCCGTGGGTTGTACGTACACGAGTTAGGGATCATTAGACATGTTTTAGGGATAATCTTGTTTATTCTAACCTTTGTTGTGTGTGTCAATGTTATTTTCGTCTGTGGAAAGTTTTACCTCCAAAGAGAATGTTCTTTTATTCTATGCGAGTATAAATTGACGTAATATTAATTCCCGGTAAGAATTGAGTACTAATTTCTCAAGAAACAAAGACGCAAAAATAATGTTTGCGTAATATACTCGTAAACCAAGTTGGTCTGGTAGAAATTGGGAAACAAAAGCGGAATCAGCTTCATTATTTGCTTTCGGGCGACGATGACGTAATGCGACCTTGAACCGTGTTTTATTCTGGTGAATTTATGGTATACTAGGTACACAACTTCTGTCAATCTAGTTACAAAATGTGTTGAAACAAGTCAACTATTATTTGTATGGAGACTAGGAATTTTAGTTTGCATAACCGGTCTACCCTGTCATATTTTATTAGTTATAGTTTAGTTATAATAACAACATAAATATGATATACAACACACAATAAGAACACACTTAACAGTCTTAGAAGTGTAAATCGAATCAATGTATCAGTCGGTTGTTTTTTGTCGACTCTTAAATTTTTCCCTTATATCTGTAACTTTCCGTGTCATTACATTATTCAGCATTCATTTGCAGACTACACACCATTGTTACTGTTATTTATCATAATGATACTTACGTAACTTTAATACCGACTGGTAATAAAATTATTCCATGAAATTTTAATTGTGTATTTGCTCTTATGAGATATGAACATGCGATCTTGAAATGTGATACTAGAATTTGCACCTTACACCGAGAATAGTAATTAATTGGAACTTTTTACAGTACAAAAAAAAATAGAACTATATCCTAATATATTAACGGTAATAACGATTACTTACTAAATCATTATTAGATTACTTAGTTATGGATAATTACTTTTATTGGGTATTTTTCCACTTAATGTAAGTTAATCTTAAATGTATTTTACATAATCAATTAAAAGCCATCGTTGAGGTAGGTATCAAGCCGTAGTTCCCAAACTTGTTTTCTGGAAAATAACAACGGATGCTCTACGTAGATTGTAAGTGGGTGTAGGCTTGTATCCGATTGATTTTGTGAGATAAAAACAGGTTCTCAAGCAAGCATCCTGTCTCAGACAATTTTCGTTACGAAGGACAATAGATACTCAATTGAGACACAGTATCCATTCATTTTGAACAAGGATAATAAGTTCCTAATATTACTTTATATGTTTTGATAAAGATATAAGGGTGTTAACGTCGCTTCATTATAAATATAATATTATAGGGAGAATATTTTATTAGAAAAATCGTAGTGTTAATTTATAGAGTATGTTCAGGAGTGTATATTCTCATTTCATAATCCTATTGGGATGGATAGAAATGAGAGCTCTAAGTCACCTTTTAATAATTATAACTTATAGATTGGCTAACCAAATACAAATATTGAATTATTTATAAATTCTTGATTCTAAAACACGTTGCATAAATATGCATTTGTAATCATTCGATGTGATATACATAAAGGATAAGGTCATCCGAGTATTATGCTTTAATAATTCAATTCAACTGCAAGACTTTCGATCGATAACGTAACAATGTGTCAATTGAAAAAGGCGAACCGGCTTGATATCGTATTGCGAATAGAACGTAATTATAGGAAGTGCCATAAACCAATTTAGAAGTGTTATCTTCGCCACAGTTTTATCAACGTTTTGGTCATGGCATTGAGACTATGGAATATTTTGTTAGCGCGTTTGACACAACAAGGAAGCGCCGGTATTGTGCTCGATCGTTTATTGAGAGGTCTCCAAGAGCGAATGTATGTTTTATTTATGGCCCTATTGCTGGGTTGTGGAATATTTTGGGGCGTGGTTAATCTTCGACTTTTGTATTCTTTGTTTTGATTGCCTAAGAAGTTCTAAGTGTATAACAGTTTTCTATAACAGTTTTTATTTTAGGAATACTTTTAATATGGCGGTATAGGATAGTCTTTAGTAGTTTTAATGTGATGATATACACTGCTGATTTCTAATATGTATGGCTACATCAATCACAGATTACAATCTACATAGATAAAGTTTTACAGCACATTAATGTTGTACAGTATTTAAACATACATATCAAAGGCATTAGACATCAAACAGAAAATTTTAGAATTCAATTTTCGTACGCTTAGGTTATTGAGTTATCCAGTAACGATTTCATTAGTTTCACTTGCTTTAGCATAGTAAAGATATATAATATTACAATACAATATTATAGATAGGTATTACAAACTACAATTTCTTATTATGTTTAGTTATCACTTCAGTTAGAATTTGTCTATAAATTAAAAGCAAAATAGGCATTTCTTTTAAACATGGCTGACTCATGACCTATCCTAATCTCTAATGATAATAAATGTCACGTGATAGGATTGCGTAGCACAAATATTTACTGTTATGAAATTCAAGGTCTTTTAAAAACAAAATCAATGCAGTGACTTAGTAGTGACGTTTTACGTTAAATTGGATATAACATTTTTGAATATAGGGATGATTCAGCGGAATTATTACTATGTAGGTCAAAACAACTTTAGTACTAAAAGAGAATAGAATGTATAAATCTTGTCCCGTGCTAGCTGGGACGTAATGCAAACTAGCTGCCGTTCTTCCCGATATGTCGTAGGGGGCGACTAAGGGACTAGGGGTCAATGGAATCTATTGAGCAAAAGGCAATTTGTAATCAATGTTCCATATAACATCACAACCCAAATATTCATTCTAAAAAGTGATCAGGGAGATAGTATCGTCTCCAAGGTTCTGTCCACCCCGAAAGGGATTAGAGAACATGACTATACATGTATGTAGAATGTATAGTATAGGACATGTTATAATTTAATTTTATTAAGGGTTTGTCTGTCTCTTAATAGTTAGGATGCAATAAAGCTATGCAAAATAACACAGCTTAACATATTGCAGTATCATACGAACATGATAACAGTTTTTATCGTGTCTAGTGGCGTAAAAATAAAACTAATATCGCAAGAAAGGCGTCTCCATTTTATTCCAAGGTCATTTATCTGGCATTTGGCCAATTACTGGTTTCTGGTTAGAATTTAGAGGAATGTGTAAATGGCTGCAGTTGTTTGCTTAATGCGCGTGCTTATGCATATTAAACATGGCCGTAAAATCGCAGTAGCGGACGGACCCTATTGTATAACCAAAAGTCACGTATATAAAAATTACAAATAAATATACTGAAGTCCTTATATAGCATTTATTAAAAGTATCATGATGGTATTAATGTAGAATTTTGGATTCTCAAAAATCCCTAGCCTACCTTAAGTTTGTGTTGGTATATAAGCAATAGGATTAAATTGTTTCATTAAAGATCTCCTAAGATGAAATAAAAAAACATTACTTTACATAAAAACAATGAATTCGTTTACTACATTCTTCTCGAGGCGGGTGTAAGCAGCGTGAAAAACAGAGAGCACATATGAGAAGGTTAATGGGTGTGAGTGAAGCAAGAGAGATTTGTGTGGATCGTTCCAGGTGGCGATTGATAGTCACAAAATTAGGGCTACTACAGAATAAAAGACTATCTAGGTGATGTATTGTGACGTTTCATCTTGGTGTGATTGCAGCTTCACGATGCATGTTCTTATTGGGAGTCCCTTAATATGTTGGTCAGAATATTCGTTTAGTTGCTGGTTGGGCTGCAGTCACATTCTGATGGATTATTTAACTGAAGTTGTATTGAAACATGTCTGCAGAGTTTCTTGGCACTTCTTCTCTGCAGGATTTTCCTTTACGAAATGCCAACAGTTTAAATAGTATTATTAATTTTTTTTAAGATTACTAATTTTAATGAAAATTTTTCGTATACATATTTTCATTGACTTAGCATTTCATCTCATTCCTATCCCGTTAGGGTAAAAATATGTATGTATGTTACGCAAATTGACTATATTAATCCTTTGTTTCAGGACTTGTACTGTGTCCGAAGCGATTTGGGCAACTTGCTCAAGGCTTTGGGACGTTTAGACGAGGCGAAGGTA
Source organism: Leucoptera coffeella (assembly GCA_030578115.1). Lineage (NCBI taxonomy): Eukaryota > Metazoa > Arthropoda > Insecta > Lepidoptera > Lyonetiidae > Leucoptera > Leucoptera coffeella. The sequence continues at coordinate 173,045 of JAMBLF010000318.1, read as the reverse complement.
ATTTAGTATTCTCTAAGCTTGTGCCCTATTCATTTAGGAGGGATCAGGAGTTTGTAGTAACGTGTTCTTGATGGCAATTGTTACGCGCTCTTTGTTGCGATGCGTACTTCTTTATTGTGTGTTGGCGTCTTTCAATTTCACATCGACCCCTATAGGATAATGGAGTAAGGATTTTGTTACGTAAATGTTGGTGTTTTTTTGTTATAGTTGATATTTGTGTTCTCTAAGTTTTAGTTCTCTATCATACAAAAGTTTTTGTTTTTAGTTTATGTCTAGGAGATTGTAGAACGACCATTATTTTTTATGTTAATTGTGACATAATGACATAAAATAATGTATGCAATATGACAAGTTATTGTTAATACATATAATGTCATAAGTATATGTTTTGATTTAAGGTAATTTCTTGGTTGTACTGTGCTATGTGGAGTTTAAATTATTTTGTTTAACGTAGGGATCAGATAGGAACCTTATTTTGTTAACTATATGGTCGATGTTTAGTTGAAAGAAGCCATAAACCAATGATGTTGCCAGCTTATAGGTATATTTAGTATTTTTTTTGACTTTAATCAATAGCTAATTTTACATTAGCATTATTTGCAGCTGTTAACATCGTTGGTACGTGCAAATGCGTAATTACACAACGATTATAGATACAAATCCTAATAAGCATTATTTCGAAATGGTATTTAATTTTTAGAATTTGTGTCTATTTATTGAAATCCCACTGCAGTTTTGGCGTAACAAAACATGACTTTAACAAGACTACATAAACTTATATAAATATTCGAAAATTACAGTAAAGTTGTTGAAGTCATTTTTTCAAACATTTTGACACATTTTTCACCTAATTTGTGTTTTAATGAAATACAACGCAAAACATAAATACTTGTGTTGTTGTTTTGCGTTTGATCCGCAATGGCCTGTCAAGAGTTTTTAACAACATCCAAACAAACATTTGCATCGCAATCGCATGAATGAGTTTCATTCTGTTAAAAAGAATGAGACGTAATTATCATATTGTTTTCGAACTGTCTTCGTTTGTCAGATTGTCATGCAAATGTTTTACTTCTAACTTCACAAAGAGCGCGTGATTTGACAGGGTAGCTCATGTACAACAATGAATACGTCCTGATCTCTCCTTAATTTTCCATCTTTATAACTGCTTATCATGTGTATCTTATACCAAATAGTTTATTATGAAGTTTTGTAGTAAAAAGTTAACATTCTGTGACCGATACGCAAAAATGTGTAATGCTTATCAATCATACAATAGTAATAATCAGTAATATATGTTTTTCAGCTGCTATATATTATTTTCCAAAAAGTTTTGTTCCTTAACAGCCGTTAATAAGTTTATTTAGCTCTCATTCTTGTAATGCAATTTATTAATAGCATTTTTTATTTATAGGCCATTTGTCAGACACGTAGAAGGGTTAAGAGTACAGTATACGAAATAGAGTGACTCATAATCAACTAATTTGTATTGTATATTTTTACAAGGTGGGTTTCACACTGGTAAAATAGTAGGTGTGCTCACACCGCTATGTAGCCCCAGAATAACGGTTGGTACTTCCCGAGCAGCGGCTTCGAATGTCTTCAGCAGGTAACGTGCCAAAGGTTTGAAAGAAACTTAACAGGACAGCCAACATAATAGATTTGTCTCCATTTTGCGCGATCATCGACGCCATCGCCTAGGAAGTGGATTCGGGAAGGCTTCGGGAAAACGATACAAATTTTGTCTTATTCTCTTGTTCCACTGTTCGTGTAAAATCATGACTAACATACAAGTCTTAAAATTAATAAACAGTACAAGTTGAGAAAGGCAAGTCTTGTGTTGGTTTGCTCATTTCATTCTCTGAAATTGTGATAATATCTTATAGGGATTGGCTTTTCGATTCATCTCCGATTAATATTTGTTGGAACTTCTTCGTTTGCATTTCCTATCGATGTCAGGCAGTCTGCGTAGCTCCTCAGTTAGGTGGCAATTGGCGTAATCATTCCAAGTGAGCTTTGCGATACTGGATCGAGCAGCTTTTAGTTATTATAAATTATTCGATATATATTACGAAAATTACATTTAAACTCTCTTTAAAATAAAAGCTGATCTTGAAACAGTTGAGCACAGTTCGCTGCGTTGTCTTTGGCGTATAATCTCGTCTCTTATTAAGGCCATGTTGTTTCTAGTGGCTAATTTGCTCCTTTTGTATGTCTAGTCGTGCTACTTGAAAGCCATAGAGACGCGTCCAGACTTTGCCGTGGCCTGGAGCAACCTTGGATGCGTGTTCAACGCCCAGAGCGAGATCTGGCTGGCCATACACCATTTTGAGAAGGCGGTCGCGCTTGATCCAAACTTTTTGGACGCCTACATCAACTTGGGGAACGTGCTGAAGGAAGCGAGGATTTTTGACAGGTAAAATATGAAAAGCCTAGGGTAATAAAATAAAAAAGATCTACGATGACACACAAATAGCACAAAATATGCAATAGCAATGATGATGTTACCTTAAAAGTAATATAAATTAAGTCCATGTGAAGTTTATTTATACTAAACAAAGGTAATTTAGAGACGCTTATACATATAGAATGGGTTTCCTAAATCTCTTTTTTGGTGTGGGTATAACCTGGAATATACAATAATTCCTTAGACACTTTCAACAGAAATGAGTTATGCCAGCGTTTTAAGAGGTTGCGACGCCATATAATAGAATACACTTGAATTTAACGAACATACGTTTCTTATCATTACAATCACTAAGTACTACCTCTTCTTTCACAGAGCCGTCGCAGCATACCTAAGGGCTCTGAATCTGTCTCCAAACAACGCAGTGGTCCACGGAAACCTAGCTTGCGTGTACTACGAGCAAGGTCTGATCGACCTCGCAATTGACACGTACAGGCGCGCCATAGACTTACAACCGAACTTCCCAGACGCGTATTGCAACCTAGCAAACGCCCTTAAAGAGAAAGGGCAAGTCGCAGAAGCAGAGGATTGTTATAACACAGCTTTGCGCCTGTGTCCAACACACGCTGATTCGTTGAATAACTTGGCTAATATAAAGCGGGAACAAGGATATGTTGAAGAGGCTACGAGGTTGTATCTCAAAGCGCTTGAGGTGTTCCCGGAATTCGCAGCGGCGCACAGCAACTTGGCTTCCGTGTTGCAACAGCAAGGTAATTTTGTTTGTTTGTGTAGGTTTTAACCACGTGTAAGGTTTTAATGTATTATTAGCTAAAAAGTGATGACACCCAATTAATTCATGAAAAGTAAGTAACATTCACTACAATTAACCCTTCCGGTGTGGTCAAGACGTTCAAATGGTAATGAAATTTCATTATTTTTGAGCTCTATGTTATAAGTCCAATTTCTCTTACAGGCAAGCTCAATGAAGCCCTCATGCACTACAAGGAGGCGATCCGCATTCAACCAACGTTCGCGGACGCCTACAGCAACATGGGCAACACGCTCAAAGAGATGCAGGACATTGCAGGCGCACTGCAGTGCTACTCACGCGCCATACAGATCAACCCTGCCTTCGCCGACGCCCACTCGAACCTGGCGAGCATCCACAAGGACTCCGGAAACATTCCAGAGGCCATCCAATCATACAGGACAGCATTGAAGCTGAAACCAGACTTCCCTGATGCCTATTGTAATCTAGCTCATTGTCTCCAAATAGTCTGCGACTGGACTGACTACGAGGCTCGCATGAAGAAGTTGGTGAGCATTGTGGCGGAACAACTCGAGAAGAACAGACTCCCGTCCGTACACCCCCACCATTCGATGCTGTATCCCCTTTCACACGAGTTCAGGAAGGGTATAGCGGCGAGACACGCTAACTTGTGCTTGGAAAAGGTACAAGTGCTACACAAGCCGCCGTATAAGTTCCCGAGAGAGTTGCAAGGAAGGCTGCGTATAGGGTACGTCAGCAGTGACTTCGGGAACCATCCGACCTCTCACTTGATGCAGTCGATCCCCGGCATGCACGATCGGGCCAAAGTAGAAATCTTCTGCTACGCTATAAGCCCAGATGACGGCACTTCTTTCCGAGCCAAGATCGCGAGAGAAGCGGAACACTTTGTCGACTTGTCCCAAGTGCCTTGCAACGGCAAAGCGGCGGATAAAATCTCAGCTGACGGCATCCATATTCTTGTTAACCTCAACGGGTATACCAAGGGCGCAAGAAACGAGATTTTCGCCTTGAAACCAGCTCCTATTCAAGTCATGTGGCTAGGATATCCTGGTACCAGCGGCGCAACGTACATGGACTACATAATTACGGACGCAGTTACGTCCCCGTTGGAACTGTCAAGCCAGTACAGCGAGAAACTTGCGTACATGCCGCACACTTTCTTCATAGGGGACCATAAGCACATGTTCCCGCATCTACAAGAGCGCCTCATAGTGAGTGACAAGATCAAATCTCATAATAACATGGGCAGTGTGGCGGATAATGTGGCAGTGATCAATGCGGCAGATTTGTCACCGCTTGTCGAGAATACCGATGTGAAAGAGATCAAGGAAATCGTGAGGGCTGCTAGGCCGGTGGAAATTTCTCTCAAAGTGGCAGAATTGCCTACGACCACGCCGATAGAGACTATGATCGCGTCCGGACAAGTCCAAGTAAGTTACATAATTACATATACATACAAAAACATTCATGTCCTATAATCCCTTTCAGGGTAGATAAAACCTTGGGGATAAAAAATCTCTTATGTCACTTAACGGAACATTGACGACAGGTTGCTAGCCTATTGCCCTGTAGATTTCTTTCACCCCTAGTCTCTTAGTCGCCTCTTACGACATGCTAGGATTAAGGGCAGCTAGTAACCATTCTTTTTATATGCCAGACTGATCTAAACTAGTCAAATAACATAATTATATACAGTGACATTCTTTTTGTGAATCTATTTTGATCTCTGTTAATCTTATCTTGCTAAAGTAGACCAAGTGGTTGAAATTTAGCACAAAACAGTGATAACAAATTATGCAAACAGCTCTAGTTTACTTTAAGAAAGTTACTTGTATGTGATATTTTATTCCTTTTGTTTTTCCTTATTTGAGAATTGCATAGTTGGATACGTTGATTCCAAATGCCCATTTCCTCGAGATGTCATGAATTAATAATGGTATATGAACCTTCGGATCTCGTCTTTTCTGTACCTTTTTTGAGAACATTGATCTTTATCAAATGTGTGTTTGTATGGTTCATATTGATATATTCTAATTTTACAAACCAATGCATAATATAAACCAATCAATTAATTCTTTATTGCCCTTACATAAATATAAACAAATAAAACAAGCAACATTAAACGAAAACAATAGGCGGTATTATGGCTTAGAGCCATTTCCAAACAACCAAGATAGCATAAGAAATGTACCTCACCCAATCATTTCATAGCGTAACTTACCTTCTCATGACACCACCTTGAATTTCAGACATCAGTCAACGGCGTGATCCTCCAAAACGGATTAGCCACAACCCAGACCAACAACAAAGCTGCAAACGGCGAAGAAGTACCACAGAGTATAGTCATCACAACACGCCAACAGTACGGCTTGCCAGACGACGCTATTGTCTACTGCAATTTCAACCAGCTATACAAGATAGATCCGTTGACTCTGCACATGTGGGTTTATATACTGAGGCATGTGCCCAACAGTGTCTTGTGGCTGCTGAGGTTCCCGTCGACCGGAGAGCCTAATATACTGTCCACTTCGCTGTTGCTTGGTAAGTTTAAGTTGTTATATTGGTATAGTAATAACGTATTGTTTTGAGTGGGTTTATATATAAATTGTATTATGGAATTCTCTATATACGCTAAGATTTCGTTACGTTTTCATCTCAATTTTATACAGGCTTCTGTGTGCATTCATTCATTTTAACCAATCGGTTATAATTAACGTAGTTCGTATTCATAAACAAATATTTTTTTGAAGTGACGTTTCTTTATTTACTGTCGTCCATACAACGTTACGCATTTATTTATAAACAAAGTAAATAGATAGCTATATATTAAAGGGTTATCCCTAATTAAATTAAACAATAACTCACAAAAAACTATATATTTGAAACTCGCCCTTCTGTGTAAACCTTTTCAAAGATTATATCAAAACTAAACCAATAATTGGAATCCCTAATTGCCCATACATATCGCTGCTTTAAAACTAAACTGAAGAAACTCGAAAAACAATTTATCTCAAAAAGATTAAATAATAAGTACATAAAACATATTGAAGTTAATAAAAAGATAAAAAAATTATTTATATTTAATCATTTTTTTAAATTATATGCAATTTAATGTCAAAAATATATCAACTATATTATAAAACAACGTTTTTTACAAAATAGTGTTTTTTGAGTTTCTTCAGTTTAGTTTTAAAGCAGCGATATATTCAATACATTTTTCCACTATACTCATCTATAACCTAACCTTTTCCAGGGTTACTCCCAGGCCGCATAATATTCTCAAATGTGGCGGCGAAAGAAGAGCACGTACGTCGCGGCCAATTAGCCGACGTGTGCTTGGACACGCCCCTTTGCAACGGCCACACCACTAGCATGGATGTGCTTTGGACTGGCACACCTGTTGTTACTCTGCCGGGCGAGACCCTGGCTTCTAGGTGAGTTGGACAAAAATACAAACGCATTCAAGACCATTAACCCTTGCCAGTCAGAGGTTCAGGTGACCATCTCCGCAATTGCGAAGGTATTCTATGGCCACCTCGAACCCATGTGTTGACTAGATACTCAGTACTCAATGTGACAGGTGGTAAGCCATGTCGCCATTTACAAGCACTATTATCTGTTCCCGAACAGGTATCATCAGGTAGGAACAGGTAGGTTTCCTCACGATGTTTTCCCTCAAATGTATTAGTAATATAATAATATTGTGGGATACCGTTCGTATGACGTATACAGTTGTTTGGTATATGGTCAGTCATGGACATACAAGTTACAGCTTGAATACTCATTTCGCAGAGTGGCGGCGTCACAGTTGAACACGCTGGGTTGTCCAGAGCTGATCGCAAGGACTCGACAAGAGTACCAGGACATTGCCGTCAGACTAGGCACTGATAGGGAATAGTAAGTACTACGTAACTTTATAAAATACAAATAAATTCCGTCTACCTATGAGGTGTTAGAAATCACGGTTGCCTCTTTTTCTTAATCCTGGCGAACCATTTTCTTTTTATTGATCTAGACACCTCTTCATACGTTGTTATAAGTCATTATATTATTTTTGGATGTGAATCAAATTGAAATTCCTTTAAAAATCTTTCATAAGATAATGTAAGATAATATACAAATTATATCTGAAAGGAATCGCTAATGTTGTTTACGTGTGTAAGTTTGTATAGACATAGCTTATTACGATGTTTATCGTTTTACCAAACATGTTATATTAAACCAGTGAACCGAATGCTTCAATATGAGATTTTAAAATATTTAAACTAACATGAACTATAATATAAACTCAGTCTTTCCAGGTGGTATATAGAGACACGAACATATGTATACCAAACATGAACTAACATTAAATTTTCTTTGCAGCCTGAGAGCAATTCGTGCAAAGGTATGGACAGCTCGTATGGAAAGTCCCCTATTCGACTGCAAAGCGTACGCAACGGGCCTCGAGATGCTGTACAAGAGAATGTGGGAGAGATACTCTAAAGGCGAAAAGGCAGATCATATACAAGCCATAGACAAGTAAAGCTCTTATAGGTTGTAAGTACTGGGAGATTCCGCAGTGCAAGTTTTCTTATAATTTTATCCTGATCTTTAACATAAATGTAAGGTTGAAGATATTGTGGATCGTAACAGATAGAGCGCTGTGACGTTTGTATCTTAATTTGGTATTTGAGTTTAAAATCTTTGTTTTGTGTTTTGGTTTCTATGTTAGTAAATTTGGTCTTAGATACAATTCAAAGTTAATATTTTGTGTTTTGTTGATCCCGTAGAAGCAGTGGTGTAGGAATGATTAAAGCTAGATCGTTACGTCACATAGCTGAGTTGATAATTAACTTAATAATTGTAAGTTATCGCACCTATTTCGAAATTAATACAATGTTTATGACATACTTTTCTACATTGGAAAATGGGTATGTTAAGCTATAATATTACCTAAGAGGCAGTGTCAGACAATATCTGTTTACTAGTATAAAAAGTTAGTTATCGATAGCGTTGATAGATGGCGACATTATGGGTTAGAACTAGCATCCATTGTGATATGGATAAACAGTTAAACCTGGTAAAAGCAGTGAATCAGATTGCGTTAGAATAAGACTTGTTAGTAAAGTACTCCAATAGAATAAATGTTATTGCCTTCTGTCGTCTTAAGTTTAAGATAATGTGATTTGAAAGAAATGGTTATATCTCTCTTCTTTCATTAAATTTAACATAATTAATGTGTCCATGAGTATGATTTGAATTTTATATTTCCTTACATAATTTTTAGGGGTAATTTTGATTTTGATCCTTCATACTTTTTGAGGTGATAATTGATTGAAAAGAAATTTAAGTTAACATTTGTTGATAATATAGATGTATCTTTCAATACTATTTGAGTTTTGCAGCTTTTATGCAGGAAATTGCAAATTGCTATATTAGGTTCACGTATTTGCATTATGTTTATTTGTCTAGGATTTAAGAACGTTAAGAGTTCGAATATGGCTATGGATAAATTCAATCTAGCTTAAATAGTTTAAGGATTTCTGTTTGTAAATATTTGTGACTTGTTTTTTATTTTTTTACTTGTGACCTTTGTTGTTTACGGTATTACCTGCAACTACTTAAAATAATTAGGTCACATTCAGTTTTTGGCAATTTTGTCTGGACTTCCAAGACGAATAAATTGAATTGAATATTTTGTATTCTCTCGTAATTCTTAAACTTAAGATATTTATAATTGACTCGTAATGTAAGATTAAGTTTCAGGCAATCGAAACTTGCGTTGGGTAATGGCTCAACATGTCGAGTATACTTAGATGTTATTGTAAATACGCTTTTGTGATGTGTTTAGTTGTTAATAAATATGTATGGAAAGCACTGGGTTTTTTTATTTAAATACTTTAAAATAATGAACCTTAGTATGCCTAGGTATTCTAGGTAAGTGTAGAAAGAACCTTGAAGATTAATACATAAATACATTCATACCACGCTAGATACCCTGTAGAGGGGTGGGCAGATATCACGGATCCCAATTTGTACCTATCCTGACAGACCACTTACGCTTCATTGACACTCATACATCTTCTTAATTTGAAGATTAATGTCAGTTTTATTTCCCACATTACTGTGAAGATACATAACACTGGTACACTACATTTACAAAGTGAAACATTGGTGGAAACATCACCAATTCTCTCACTAAACATTATCATGTTGTACTAGGGACTGGAATATAATGAAATCATCCGTATAACTGCATTTTGATGGATTTAAATGGACAATGGCACACCTATAGGAGATTTTCTTAGTATAACGAGGAACAGAAAATAATATACATATTATGTATTTGGTCGAAATGGCAATCGTTACCAATACTCCAAATTTGTTCTAAACAACATATAATCAAAAATTTTTGTCATGGTGTATACACGATTGTTTACATCCATATTATTATGATATCGTATGGGACTATAGACGTATAAATATATTTCAAGCAACATTAGTTTCCGATGCGAAAGTGAACTGAACTATGATAATTGTGGAGCCCAATGACAAATGATCGCGAACACGCTTCTCTACAGAGCTATCCGTGCATCAAACCAACCAAACTAATAAATTTAATGTAATCGGAGTCACGTAACGGTTTCCGTTTTTTGTACGAATGTCGAAAACCGAGGGTCCCTTGGTTACGACAAAAGCAGCCATAGCAACGACTTATCGGGTTAGATGTATGCAGTATTATTATTACATTTATATAAATTTTAATGCCATGATTTTTTATACAGAGATACATTTGTAATGTGGTTACGACAGTTAATTCTTTTGGAATTTTAACTCTCGAAGTAAATTCTTGAATCTTCCTTCCTTATTACCTTTTTAGAGAACTGTCAAACCTAGGTACGTCAGAAGGACTTACGAAATGTAATTAATTCACGATCTCTGCTACTCCTCCAGTAGCTTCTCGGAGGCATACTTCACCAGAGAAATATAATTTAAACAGTTAAAAACGGTATTGAAAACAGATAATTTATTCCCTAGATCCACAGATTGAATGCCTTAATCTGTTCATGTATCTAATAACATATAAAAACTATAAATGCATATCTAAACTCCCAACTTTTCGGTCATTAGCAACTTTACAAGACATCAAATTAAGTTCAATTAATATCCGGGCTCATCTATCGCATGTAGAGCAGTTTCGGTAGCTTAGTTTGTATGCGTGCGGCGCGCGGCGAGTGCAGGGGGCTGCGGCCGGCAGTCGCGGCCTCGCGATGTCGCGGGGAAGTCGTCCCGACACGCCGCGGGCACTCGTTCGCACGTGCTACGCTCTCTCAGGACCACACATGACTGCAATCGAGTGACAAAAATGATAGTGCGTTTAAAATGCTGATTAACATTTTATTGTATTGTTTGGTGATCGGTGCCGTGGTTCCGGGCTCGCCCCATGGTGATTGTAGGTCCAGTCAGGACGTTTTGTGGTGCGATGTGGACTCCTTGTCCGCGGACGGGGACCCAGTGGCCGCTGCCAGCACGGAGGGCGAGCGGGCGCTGCACGTGCGGTGCGCTCGGCGGCACGTCGAAAGCTCGCTGCGGGACCACCACTTCTCAAAGATGCAAGGTTTGGTCGAGATATCCATAGAGTTCTGCAAAATACTACACTTGCCGGGCAACGTGTTCGAGGGCCTTCGAGGATTGAAGTCTTTGAAGCTACGGTCCATGAACAATGAGTGGAACAGCCATAAGGAACTTGAGTTGTCGCTTGGGTCACTAAACGGAATGAGAGAACTTCACACCCTGGATTTAGGATACAACAACATCAGGAAGATCCCAGCTGACTTGTTCTGTGCGTTAGAAAACTTGATATCGTTGAACTTGACCCACAATAAGATCAAGTTCGTCGACGAGCTAGGCTTCGGGCACAAGTGCGGCTCTACGCTGCAAACAATAGACCTGAGCAACAATGACATATTGTCGCTGCCCGAGGACTCGGAAATCCTGCACCTCAGAAGGTTGACACAATTGTTCCTGCAAGACAACAAGATGAACGAGTTGCCCCGGGATGTGTTCAATGACCTGCTGTCCCTGAAGGTTGTAAACATATCCAATAACGCTTTGAAGACCTTGCCCGAGCGACTGTTCTACAGCACGAGAGAAATACGAGAGATTTACATGCAAAATAACGAACTGGAAAGTCTACCGCGGGGGGTATTCAATCGGCTGGAACAATTGCTCGTTTTGGATCTCTCGTCGAATAAACTGCGGAGCGACCACATAGAAGATGAAACGTTCGTCGGACTAATAAGATTAATAGTGCTCGACCTGTCACACAACGCCATAGCTCGAATTACGGGTAAGATGTTCAAGGACCTGTTTTTCTTACAAATCTTGAATCTGAGCAACAATACGATCCACCACATTGATGACAACGCGTTTTTACCTTTGTTCAACTTGCATACATTAAACTTAGCCCAAAACAAGCTTCATGTTATAGAGGAACATGTTTTTAATGGACTGTATATCCTTAACAAGTTAAGTTTAAGTAGTAATTTATTGTCGTCGTTGCATAGTGAAGCTTTCAGAAATTGTTCAGATCTGAAAGAATTAGATTTAAGTTCAAACCAATTGTCAAAGGTACCTGATGCAATAACCCGATTGCCTTTTCTGAAATCCTTAGATTTAGGTGAAAACTTGCTGACAGAGATAACGAATAGCTCTTTCCATAACTTATCGCAGCTAACGGGCTTACGTTTGATCGACAACCAAATTGGGAACCTTACCGCGGGGATGTTCTCTGGTCTATCCAATCTCCAAGTGCTCAATTTAGCAAAAAATAAGATTCAATCGATTGAGACCGAAACCTTTCAAACGAACATACAATTAGAGGCAATCAGACTAGATAGCAACTTCATTTCGGACATAAACGGCGTATTCGTTTCACTTAGAAAGTTGTTGTGGTTAAATCTTTCAGAGAACCATCTCGTGTGGTTTGATTATGCTTTCATTCCCAGCGGCTTGAAGTGGTTAGATATTCACGCTAATTTCATTGAAATACTCGGTAATTATTACAAAATCCAAAAGGGATTACACGTCAAAACTTTAGACGCCAGCCATAACCGGTTAGTAAACATTTCACCGATGGCCATACCGAATAGCGTCGAACTTTTGTTTATAAACAACAATCTCATTACAAACATAGAGGAAGATACGTTCTTTGAGAAGGAAAACCTCACCCGCGTCGATATGTATGCTAATGAAATCGAGAGCTTGGATATAAATAGTGTCCGTATCTCTCGAGTGGCTGCCGAGAGAGCTCTGCCCGAGTTCTACGTCAGCGGTAATCCTTTCAAATGTGACTGTTCCATGAAATGGCTGCTGCTCATAAACACTGTAAGCTCCCGAGACTATCCCCGCGTCATGGATTTAGAAAACGTCGTGTGCAAAGAGTCGTTCGCCCGCGGGACCAATGTTGTTCCAGTGACTGCGCTGCGAGAGGACGACTTTCTTTGTAAATACGAAAATCACTGCCCCTCTAATTGCGATTGCTGTGATTCCGATTACTGCGATTGCAAAGCCATATGCCCTAAGAACTGCACGTGTTTCCACGATGACTCCAAGAGTTCAAGTGTAGTAGATTGCTCGTTACAAAACTCAATGCGCGTGCCACAAAGTCTTCCGATAGATACAACTTATCTATATTTAGATGGAAATCTTTTTTACGAACTTAATGATACCGCGTTCAATTTCAAACATAGTGTTCAAGTGCTGTTTTTGAACGCTAGCAACATAGGCCGCATTCATAATAATACCTTCCAAGGCTTCGGCGAATTGCGTACGCTACACTTGGAGGACAATAAAATCTCGGAGCTGAGAGGTCTCGAGTTTTCCAAGTTGATCAACATAAAAGAGTTATATCTTCAAAGAAACGCCATTGAGTTTATATCAAACGAAACTTTTTATTTCTTGGGTTCTCTCGAAGTTTTGCGTCTGGACGGAAACAAACTGGTAAATTACGGCATCTGGCATTTGGACAATAACAAGAAGTTAGGCACATTGTTTATCGGAAACAACCAGTGGTCTTGCGACTGTAAATACCTACAGGGCTTTTTAATTTTCGTCTCGCAGAACGTGGGCAGAATAGCCGACATTGGCAACACTTCGTGCGTCGATCGCTCCGGCAGCGGCGCTTTAATGAAGCCTCTAAACTTGAATGTGACCGTTTGCAACGGAGTCGGCGGCGATTCAATGATAAGCGCCCTTCTCGTCTCTCATAACTTGCCTTTATTGGCCTCGGTTCTCACCGGGTTCATGCTCATTCTATTGATACTGGCCTTGGTGTTCACGTTCAGATACGCGTGTAGGATGTGGCTTTACTCCAATTGCGGCATAAAACTTTCTCCTTTGTCTGAGTTCGAGGACAGCGACAAGCTGTACGACGCGTACGTGTGCTACAGCCCCAGCGACGAGGAGTTCGTGGTGGAGTCCCTCTGCCGGGAGCTGGAGGGCGGCTACCCCTCCTACCACCTGTGCCTGCACTACCGCGACGTGCCGCACTTCGAGGCGACCTACGCGCAGTTCCCCGACCTCGTGGTGGAGGCGACCGAGGCGTCGCGCCGCATCATCCTGGTGCTCACCAGCAACTTCATGAAAACCGAGTGGACGCAGCTCGAGTTTCGGCAAGCGTTGCAGCGCGCGTTGCGCAACAATCCATATAAATTAATAATAGTGACGGTGGGACCGCTCCCTCGCGACGCCGACTTGAAAACGCATCTCAAAACCGGTTTGGAGATAGCGTGGAAAGAGAAACGCTTCTGGGAGAGATTACGGTACGCGATGCCCTCGTCCAAGCGCGTCGGCCAGAAGCTGAAGAGGCTCAATTACGGGCGGCATTCGAACACGTACACCATGGACGCCTCCATGCTCAACAGCACGTGCCAAACGCTGTGCGGCAAGTCGGCGTCCGCGGAGCGCTCGCCCTGCGACCGGCCGCTCTCCGAGCACATCTACTCCACCATAGAGTCCGACTACTCGGACAGGACGGAGTTCCAGGGCCGCCACGAGCCCCCGCAGGCTGTGGTGCTCGAGCACACTGTGCAGACGTACCTGGTGTGACTCACACATCTCCGCTTTACTCATGTGGCTTAGTGGTTACGATCGGAAGTTAACGTTGAATTCCAATTATTATGTACATACGTAGCTTTAGCGAACTTAAAATTGTTAGAAGTTTTTATATAAACATGATACTCATACCAAATTTTGCAATTCAAGAGATTTGCTTATTCTTGTATATTGAATAACCTAGGTAGCTGTTAAGTATTTATGTATTTGAAAAGACTGTACATTAATGTGTATTTTTAAGTAGCCGTAACGTTTTATTTCAATTTGCCGAGACGTTTGTATAGAGATATTATTACTAATAAAATGAGTTTATAAAAGTGAGCTTTAGTGTTTCATTCCATTAATCTACAGTTACGTTGAAGTGACTTTAATGAAGTAATAAAGATGAGGATATTGTGATGGGAGCGGCCATTAAAAATGCACACTTTATGATATTTTCTGGCGCTGGGCTTTACGAGCCGAATGGAAATGGAACATCTGTCGGCGCAGAATAAACAAATAAAAATGCATGGGCCGTAGACATGACACGCTTGGCCAAAAGCAACCAACGGCTTGCACCGGAGCGCCACAACGGACAGATTGGGTTGCTATTTCCGCCATTTAATGCCATTGAAATGTGATAGTCAGGAATTTAGATAGAAGGTAATCATCAACTTTTGTTTTTAGCATGTCGTAAAAAGCAATTAGGTTAGGAAGATTGTAAATGCTAAAAGTGACCAACGAGATATTATTTTTATGTTTCCAATTGTCTCTAAACCCCGAACGGGATTAGAAGACGTGAATTTATGTGATCATAAGGACTGAACTTCGTAATTCGGACCACACCCTTAAAGATAAGGCCGTGAAGTATACGTACGATCATAAATAGTTATTACGAAAAAGTAAATTGAACATACCGTGGAATTTGGTTGAATATTTTGTTTACATTTTAATCAGTTCTTGTTCGAAAGAAAGCTGTGATTATTGTGGTAACTGTAATCGTTAACACATGTTACATGGGTTTAAGTGTGTGTATGTGTGTATGTTTACATCTGAATTGAATGAACAACAGAACATTCAGATTCAAATAAGGATTTTTATTCCAATTTAATTATCCGTTCACACATTTACGACTCTTATTCTTTGCAAGTTTCATTCATACATACATACGCTTCACGACTTGTGTATACACACTCCCTTTTTTATTGTGGCGGGGTAGTCAGAGCCTTGAATGCCCATCTCCGAAATTTTTAAGGCATTTTTTGTATGAACTGAGATCCAAAAGGCTTAAGCCATAGGAACAGAGTTATTTTTACAAGTAGTCTCTTTATTTGCTAATTATATGGTGTGGCCATACATACATACACATCACGCCTGATTCCCTGTAGAGGGGTAGGCAGAGATCACAGGATATACGTATAGGTACTTCGAACGCCATCCTTTTTCAATATGGCGTCTATCTCACTGTCATATGTCTTATTGGGCGGTATATATCTTATTTATATGATATGGAATATATTTTTAAGTAGATAAATAATAATCAAAGCGATAAGGCAATAAGTATTTGCCTTTAATCATTTTACCTCTATGCCTTCTTGACAAGCTAAGAAAGCCAGCTATTATCATTCTATTTACATCCTAAACTAGCAAGAGAACGCCTTTTAGTACAATTGGTAAGTAACAATGTCTCCAATATAATTTTTCGTAACGTTTAGGTAAGTAAAAGGAAGTATATTGAGCAAGTACTAACCTACATTCTATACTATTGAACACCAATTTCTTGTTTAAATAACGTGACAGTCAAGTCTTGGTTTATTTATAGGCTTTTGACATATTGAATCTACACAATATAGTTTGATTTACTTCGTGCTTCGAAACCAAAATTGTCACGATTCAATATTCTTGCACTTTGTCAGATAGTACAGTTGATGCTCTAAGGTGACTTGGTTTCAGGTTCGATTCCAGGTAGAGTATGTGTTAAAGATTTAATGGTGCTAAGCTAATATATGTATAGCATGGACACAGATATAAGAATACTATACTAGTATGGATGATAAATGTAGTGTTAGTGTATGTATCTATTGACAAATATGATGATAGATAAAAATAAGAAATTTAAGTTATGTTTACGAGGTTCTGTGTGTGTGAAGGGAATCAATAACGTGAATGTATGAAACATCTTGATATAAATTTATATATCTAGTACCAGATCAGCTTGGGTTATCTATTACCTAAATAATTGTTAAATAATTAGTTTACAAGAGTATTTCCAGTACAAGCATGTAATAAAGTTTTATGATAATAATTATAAAGGTATGCCTTCATAACGGGATATAATCGTTCGTTATAATTAAACTCTACGTAATAAGGAAGTTCGTATCTAATACTTCGAATAGTTTACATAACTTCCAATAGTTTTAGTGTCTAAGGCTTGATCAACGTAAATCTAATTAAATTTACGACTATCTTTAAGTGGTTCACAAAAAGTGCATTCAATTTGCTGTTGTTTTCCTTTGCTGTTTTCAGAAACATGAATTATCAGAAAGAGTAGACAAAGAGCAGTAGACTACGCGTTCATGACCATTAAACCATGCGGGGTAGTCAGAGGTTCAGATTTCCATCTCCGCAATTGCGACGGTAATTCTATGGACATCTCGAACCCACGTGTTGGCCAGATAGTCAGTGACAGGTGGTAAGCCATGTCGCCATTTACAGCACTGACTATTGCCTGTTCGGGGAACAGTTTGGTTTCCTCACGATGTTTTCCCTCACCGCATAATTCGATGCATTTCGTAAATGAAAGAAAGAAAGAACTTTATTCATTACATAACATACAAAATCAAAAACACGGAAATAAAATATGTAAAGAACACCCTTGAGTGAAAAGGTGTTGCCTCAGTATACGATGTAGCTAGGCTACATCACTGGTCCTCCGGCAGCACCCGATTCGGAAACTGTTACAAGCTGCATAATATAATAAATAACAAAATATACATAAATACACACTCATACATATTATATATACTATATATATATTATAGATAGTAGTAATATCATAGACATTATAAATGTGATTTTATTACGAAAATGTACGTAGAAATTCATTAAACTTCATTTCCATTGGTACATGCTCAAACGGGATTTGAACCCTGTGCCCACTGATACAGAGTCAAGGCCTAAACAACTGAGCTACGTCGAATTGTACTTTATAGATACTAACCAGCACTCGACAGTGTTAGGCTGCTGATAAATAAGTTAAGTCAGCAGGTCAGTAAGGTAAATACACACAGGTTCCGTAACGGTCGAGTGGACGCAAATCCTATCTAATCCGAAATTTAGTCACTTCCTCCAATTAATGAGATTAGCAATCTCCTTCCCAACACATGGTGTCGGCTAAGCTGGATTTTGTGAGTGTGTGGGTGCCCTAAATAAATAAAGGTACTTTTTGACGAGCTCCGGGGGTCAACCTCTTAAAGGCTGACCGGTGATGTTTTGGGTTCGATTTTCGGTGAAGGTAGAGTTAAGAATAATAATTATGATTTAGAATTATGTTTTGCTTCCAAGTTTCGGATTTTATATCTAACAAAAATAGTGTATTTTACCTAAATTGGCTGAAGACTTTGATTAGAATATTAAAATTAATCATAACTCTTAACTCATTTAAATAAAAAATAATGTATCTAACAAGAAACTTCTTCTTGGGGTAACTGAATCCTCATTGCTACGATAAAACATTAATGAAACATATAAAATAAAATCCTTTACCATCTTTTATACATATACCTCTAACTACGCCTAAACAAACAATTGAAAAGTCCCTCAGTACAAACTGACATACATATATGAACTGACATATATGTACGTCAAAAGCCTTCACAGCCACAATCGTCACTTGCTAGGTGAGTGCATCATTACACGGGATGTAAGCTCCCGCACAGTGCGCACAATTATTCGGGTCATTATTCAAAATGCGCGGCCGTCTGTCACTTGAGAAATAGTGTGTCAAGAATACAAATTGTTTCACTCGCTATTGTTTATGAGCTCATATGCATATTGTTATTGAGGGGCATAATTAGTTTGGTGAAAAAAGTGAGTGAGTTAAGAGTCTTTTGGTGGAAAAAATATATAAAATTTTACAGTGATTAAATTGGTAAGATGGGTGTTTGTGGCACTGGTTTCGGACACTGAAGGTTATGAGTTTGATTCCTAAAGAAGTGATAGTCTTTCTTTAACATATAATCAAGTCAAAAGTTAACTTCTAAGTTTTATGGAGTCGCTAAAACTTATATAATTTAACAGCAGTATTCGACTAGACGTCTAATCAGAAACATTTAATTTTACATCCATAATTGTACTCAGGTTCTTCCCTTTCGAGTCAAAAAACCTCAAAAACTCCTGACACAGCGATATAAAAATCAATGACAAGTTCCTATACAACAAAATCCATTACCCCAATCCTGTACCCACTACCACACTTACATAATAGAGATAAAAACCTAGCTGAAATTGTGCAAATCATCCAGTAAGTATAACGTTCCAGTCCACGAACGACAGGGCGCTCCAATTGTAAAGTAAATAGAGAAAATGAAAAAGTGTAGATAATGGAAATGCAGCCGGCCGCGTCGCACCACTGTGCAACCGACCAACGGATAATAGATTCATGCTAATGGACAAATAAATAGTCCTGTGCTGGTCAAGGATTCCTTTTGAATACTGTATATGCCGTTGTCTGATGTGTTTGTTAGGTCTGATTTACTAGTTAGTATATTGCTGGATAAAAGATTGAAAAAAAAATTATTTGAGTACTTTTTTACAAAATATTGATTACATAAGGTTGCATGAAATTGGTTAGATAGATACGTAAACTTTTAATACCTGACAAGAAGTTTAAAAATAGTTTACGAGAACACATAACTGTTCAAATTATTATAAAATAGGCATATTATCACGTTCATAAGCTTTACAATACATACAGTGAAATGTAGTATTAGTGCAATGTACCATATAGGAGATTATTCCAATGCCCTCACTATGAAAGGAAATAGAACTACTACTGTATATGACGAATATTAGTAGATTGCGAAACAGAGCATTAATTGTTCGTTCATGACACAAATGCTAGAAACACCGGACGTCTGTAGATGTGTTTTAAGATAACTCTTGCCAGATTATATCGAGTATATTAACTACCACAATCAACTCCATGGTCTACCAACGCTTAAGGCCCTTACTACATACTGTGTACGCATAAAAGTAGTTTTAATGACACAGTTCAAAAGTATACCACGTCACTATAGTAGTCCAAAGATCGTCTATTTGAAGACTCAAGCTCTATCTGTTTTTATGAGTACTTACAATATATACTATTGTGAATTGTTGGCTTTTGTGTCAAGTGCTTAAAGGATATTGTTGTAATGTTTGTATTGTGTTCTTATGTAAATTGCAATATGCAATGAATAAACTATTTTTCTTTCTTTCTTATATGTGACGTTCCTAAGCCATATAATATTAGGAGAATCTTTAAAAGCCAACCTTCACACTTCGTAAATGTTAGGTCTTATTTGGGGGCTGTAAATAAATGTTTTTAATATTATTATTCCAGAACGTACAGTCCATTCGCTATTCTACTTCTTAGTATACAGATTACCCAATCTTACTCTACAGATTGTCCAGAAGAACTTCATCTCTAGTGCATTAATTCACTTTCCTGCTACCGCTGCCAAACCTAGCACTCACTACCATACGTAAGCGTAGGGAACGGCGTTATGAATAGCCAGTCGTGCCCATTCTGACAGCAACTGACCAGATAGCAAATCTCTTAGTTCCATTCCCTATTATATGTGAATGCATATGAAAATACGTACATATCTACACCTATTTACCTAGTCTTCATTTTATAGTTTCGGGATAGTAAGTTGAGTAGGCACCGTTAAGTGAGTATTGTGCATGGAGTAATTAATAAGAGGAGTGGGCCTTACGCAATATTTGTATGAAAACTAGCGTGACATTACGCGGGGTGAAACGAGGTACTTACGCGGGATGGAGGGGAGATATTACCAATTAAAATACAGCATTATGTGAGACAATACATAGGTATCTTCTTTCTACTACACATTTTTAGACTCCGCACCAATTAAAACACGCCATTATAGACTCCGCACCGCGCCTTTCGCCTGGTTCTCTTTATATTTGGTTTGTGGTATTGTGATTATTATATATTT
Source organism: Leucoptera coffeella (assembly GCA_030578115.1). Classification (NCBI taxonomy): domain Eukaryota; kingdom Metazoa; phylum Arthropoda; class Insecta; order Lepidoptera; family Lyonetiidae; genus Leucoptera; species Leucoptera coffeella. Next base: position 152,554 of record JAMBLF010000318.1, on the reverse strand, counting down.
GAAACCCACTATTAATCTAATCGAATTATCATTTGTCGGTGTTCGACCATATGTAAATACTGATTTCACCTATTTTGAAAAAGCAGGTTTCCTCACGACGTTTTCCCTCGCCGCTTTTATAATGTATATGAACATTTATTTCGACAATGTTACGCATTATTATTTGATTTAATTCAAATAATCAACTATTTAGTCCAAATAATCAACAATATAATTTATTCTTTGCGTAAGAGTCTTAAGAAAATTGCTGCATCATTTTTAACTCATGTCAATATTTTTTGTGAATGCTGGGAACTATTATTATGTGTAATTTAGTTATACTTCGCAAAGTACTCCAGTCATTAGACGCTTATTAGTATGTAGTTCCTGATTGTGTGGTTTTTCTAAGTCAAGGTAATGTATTTCGGACTTATATGTAAGACTTATACTCACGTCACGTCCGTAAACCTTGAATGGGTGGACTGAACCTCAGTATCAAAACGTACTTGTCTTATTCCAAGTAGATTACATTATTTAAGTCTACAATATTGGACTATAGTATCCACTGCCGTTAATATTACATAAATACATTCACGTCCTTTAATTTTGGGGTGGACAGAACCTTGGAGACATGAAAAACCTTTAATCGGTCACTTATTAACAAGTTAATAATAAATATTCTAATAGCTAATAATGTAACAATAATATTTGGGACACTATTACGCCAGTTTAACTTGAACAATTGAAGTTCATTTAAAAGTTATGTAAAGGATACAAGGTGATGCAACCATCGGGAATCGAACTTGAAACCTCACGATTCGTGTTTAAGAGATACATATTAATCGTACATTAAGACATGGTCAGAAGAAAGACACCTGTTTAAACCTGAAGTAACCTGTAACCTGTTGTAATTACCTAGTTACATGATTTAACTCCTGTATCGGTATTGGGTAATGTTTACTTATCACACTTACTGTAAATTAGCATTGATTGGCCTCTATTACAATGTCATATTAATTTGATCGAGTGATTCTGTACGCAGTTCATTCAAGGATGCATATCGATAATGCCTTGGTATCGAGTTATTGGTTATCGATCTTATTGTGGTAATTGTTCGGTGTTAGTATAAAATGATAGCATATTATATACATTTCATCTCGAAGTGTCAAACAAAATAACAAATTGAAGTTATATACAATTTCTATTCATTCAATTCAATTCAATTTCATACACAATGTTACCTACACGTCACAACCATTTCCCTATATAGGAATAAGAAGAGTTCACGTATTTTCCCGTTTATGCCATTTTGAATTTTGTGGGTTATGATATTAAAATATTTAGTATCTAATGCTATTCTATAATTCACTCTACGCACACTGTTATATAAAGTTTAATAGATGTGTATTACCCTTTCTTTCGTTGGGCTGTGAATGCCTGAATATTTGTAGGTACGTAAGTCATCTTTGGCAAAACAGCCGAAGTTGTAAAGGATATTTATCATAGGTTACCTGGTTATCACATCTATCTCCTAATAGATGACATTTACACCTACTATGCACATATACCTACTATATACTACTCAGGACAAACTAACCTAAAAATACTTCCTTAAATCCCATATATTTTAGACTGGCATCTCACTGAATGGCTATAACTGTCTTCCGGTGCTATTTTCGTCTTCCTAGCTGTGAAAACTGTTAATTACAAAGCTCGTAAAAACCTTTAGCCGTTTTAATAGGGCCGTTGACAAATTTCGTCACGCTTTCGTAAAGCCATCACAAGACAAATAAACTAATTCGAACGACTATTAAATGATAGAGAAAACAATAAAAATATTCATCAACGTCTAACTAGATCTTAAAATAATGTTTTTTATTGTAAATTCGTTTGAAAGTATAAGTTTTTACAACAATAACTTTCGTTTGATTTTTGTTTTCTCCGAAAAAGATAATTCCATTGCTTGTATACTTCATAGACATACATCGTTTTTATTACATTAATTTAAGATGAACCCTAAATAAAGATATACTTTACAGGTAACAAAAGACCTAGTCTGTTCCTATCTAGGTCATAACTTTGTGCCTATACCTGAAACTTTCAGGATGTGTAAATACGAGCAGGTCGGAGTAATTGTAAACAGATGTGATATGAAACCGCGGACTTATTTTGTTAGCATTGAGGTCACCGTTATTCAAATAAGTTTCATAGTCACGGGTTGAAGCTGAATCATGTTGATTTGGGACTTGTTGCCAGCTGTGTTAGTATGAAATATTGTAAGAGACTAGAGTTTTGGAGTATATTCACGTAATAAGCTGGAAAGAATCACCAAAATTGCAGAATTTTATAATTTTGTTGTCATCTGCATATGGCTGAAAGTGTCGAAGAATGCGTTTGTATTTTATCTTTCATTTACGTCCATATAGAAAAGAATAGTCGGTACCTTCGCTAATTAAATTGTGTTGCCATGTGAACAAACGAGTGATAAAATACTACCGCCCACACCGATTTTGTGAAAAACATTATTTTGACGTATAGAGTTATGGATGAAGTTACATTTATACATATAATATATTCACGCCTCTACGTCCACAAGGGGATAGGCAGAGGCTATCGATCGCCACCTGAAATGCTCCTGACAAATCTTCCTTGCTTCACTCACACCCTTTAACCTTATCATACATGCTCTTCTATTCTTCACGCTACATGTATGTATTTTAATCTGCTACATTTATAACCTGCAAACTGTTGCAACATATAATGCATCAATTATAAACTTTGAGCTTCATACGCTTTGAACGGAAGCTTACATAACCGCGGCAAAAGTAAAACTTTTTACGATAGAACAGTTTATGAATTCGTTTGTGTGGTTCTTCACACCCCTCACAGCAGGAACATAATAAATTTATTGGCTGTAAAGCGATGAGCTAATTTGTAACAACGTTTTATTGTGTTAGTTAACTAGTTTTCAAGTCCATACTCCATGGGTGGTAGATAGGTTAGGGTCCGAACTGTGAATAAATTGGACCACTCGACTTACTAGGGCCGCGATTCTACTTTTGGAGACTATAGAAGCCACGTTGTAATTGTAAGTCAATTTTTACCAAAGGCTGGAGAGTTTAATGTAGATGTTTCATCTGATAATGTTATCAATATATTGACCGTAACACTCTTAGTACTTGGCCGTCATTAAAAATAATGAAATATATCCTTTAAGCGTAATGTTCAGGAAAACATGTTACGAGAATTAATTGTTAGTTGAACGTCTTTTGATTTTATAAATACATTCTTACACAATTAATTTTATTATACAAAATGAAAGCAATCATGAATTAAATTGAATTAATATGCTTTGACATACAAGTCGTTCTGATTCAGTTAAACTTTACCAAAGCATGAGAATCGATCATCAATTGAACCGTTCCATAACATTTAGCGATATATTCAATAACATAAAATAACAAAGCGCAGGGGAATTCGACGTATTGACCCATTGGAGTCATAGAGCGCGATATGTTATTCATTTCTAGTCAATTTGATCACAATACTAAAAATTAGAAATGAATAAACTAAAGGACTTATTTTATAACTTCATTTTTATACATATATATGAGTCAAGTGGCAGGGCGGTTACGCAAGAGCACGCCCAATAAGACATATGACACTCAGATAGACGCTATATGAAAACGAGTGACGTTAGATGTACATATAACCGCCGAGTGTGTATGAGGAGGTGTATAAGTGTCGATGAAGAAAAAGTGGTCTGTCAAGATTGGACAAATGGGGATCCGTGATCTCTACCTACGCCTCTACAGGGAATCAGGCATGATGTGTATGTATGTATGTATGTTTAAGTATGTATATATATATATACACATCACGCCTGACTCCCTACAGAAGAGTAGAAGAAAGAAAATTACATGAACACCCATTTTTTCCATCCAAGCAGACCATTTTCTCTTCATTGACATACATATATCTCGTTATACACAATCGGCAATTATAAAGTCACACCTTTTCTTCACACGTGGTGTTTTTTACGGTCGCCATTCGTTTAATTCTTAAAATCAATGTGATAGTTATAAATATGAAAAACACATCTCTATTTAATGACGTTTTACTGCGGTGAGACTATGGAGAAAAAACACTATTATCGCTATTCCAAAGTTTACACTTTTGAAAGCTTTTAAGCATTTTTCCCACTATGAAAGCATTTAATAACATTATCTATAGTTCAAATTTATCTACACCATTTCAACACAGTCTCACGTCGTATTCAATTTTAATAATTTCAATCGTAAATATTAGGGCGCTGGGCACTCTCATTACGACCAACATTCTTACTGGGGGTCACAGAGGACGGGAATGTCCGAGAAATCGCAGGAATCCAGAGAATTAATAGCAGTGACCTCTGGAGACGATTACACGAAAGATATTCACAGATAACGTACAAAGGGCATAACATAGGTATGGCTTTTGCCTTTTAATTAAAAAAAGCTGGGTCACTTGTCAGTTTTCGACCTTTTTGGGGTTTCATATATATATTTATAATAAGCAATCACATTTATGTAACTCCAAATGTTGAATATAAATTAATACATACATACATATCACGTCTGATTCCCTGTAGAGGGGTAGGCAGAGATCACGGATCCCCATCTGTCCCGGTCCTGGCAAACCACTTTCGCTTCATTGACACTCACACTTCTTTTCATACACACTCGGTGGTTATAGGTATAAAAGAAAAAACATATGCAAATATTATATCTACAACATTATTTTATTTGTGAAATTGATGACGCATTTTTGCGACATTTAAACGAAACGAAGATTTTCTTTTGTCTCACTTCTTCGTGTATCGCTTCTACTGATTTCTTCCTTGTCTCCGGCAAGAGAAAGAGACAAAGCATGGATGCTGCGAAACATACGGCTGCATAGAAGAGGAAAATAGGGTAAGGTCCATTCGGTTTTATAATGCCCATAAAAGATTCCGTTTGAATGACATCACTGACGGTGACAGTGAATATGACACACGAAGCCATGAATCCACGGACCTAAACAAAGAAGCATACAATAAATAAAAACAAAATAGATAAAACGCATTCACGACCAACACTTGCGGGGTAGTCCGAGGTTCAGGTTTCTATCTCCCCAATTGAGAAGGTAGTTATTAGCTACATCAAACCGGTGTTGACCGGATAGTCAGTACTCAATGTGAGAGGTGGTAACCCGTGTTGTCATTTACAAGCACTAACTATTAACTGTTCGGGGAACAGGTAGGTTTCCTCATGATGTTTTCCCTCACCGTAGTACTACAACTAATTTTGGTATACAGACAATCCTATTTTAGCGAAAACACGTCCTTATTAGAATTAATGAATGAATTGCATTGAAAACATAAGGTACGGTTTGAGAAAATAAAATAAAACTTTGATCTTTACTGAAATGACTGTTGGTATCATTGCATAATATGATCCTATTTGTTTGGGAAAAAATATTTTCATTTGCCCAAAAGGCATTATAGTAATGTATAGATATAAAATATATAGAACTACCTATTCCTCGGAATAGGTAATAGTCAGCGCTCGTAAATAGCGACACGGTTCATCTCCTGTCACATTGAATAGGTGGGTTCGTAGTGGCTATAGAATAACACCTCCAGAATTGCGGAGATGGTCACGCAAATCTCTGACTTCTTAGCAAGGGTTATGATTGACGTGGTCGTGAAAGTGTTTGTCTTTAGGAATTTTGCTGCGGATGAATGAATCTTTAACTAATAATATCTATCGAATATCTAACTGAAAAGTTGACGAACTTCGTTATAAAAATGTTGAAACAAGTGACAAACGTATAATATTTTTTAATAAAATTAACGTTATAAGTAAAGTTAAACTACTGTTAAAGTTACCTGGAAATTAAACAATTCTGGCAGAAGAACATACGCGATTGGCAAGAACCCTAGAGCGTTGCTAACAATGCCGATGCAAAGGACTATCAAAGGGCACCATCCATTCGGATTCAAGTCAAGAGCTGACAAATAAAACCAGACTGCCTGGCAGACATGCGTAAGTCCCAGAACTAAAGTACTTGCAACAAGAAGTGGCTGGAACAAGAATAAAGTGGGAAGACGTTAAGATAATAGCGTCTTTATAGGCAATAATCAGTATCAACGTGGTGCATACTCTATCAGTTATGCTGACTATCTGGAAAAAAATGGGTTTGAAATAACGAGGAACTAATCCGCAACAGATGGATACCAAAACATCTGGCAACCCTGAAAAAGATAATTGAATAATGTTCAACTAACTTAACAATGGTTGATTTTGTCCCTGATGTCATTATTACTGTTTATATTCATATTATATTCATATTCATATATTACCTTTCTTCCAATTCTGTCGACAATAAACATGGCCACGATAGGTCCAAGCAATTGAACACTACTGACTATAAGTCTTTGTTCCTGCATAGAGAGCTTCGTAAAGTCAACATCGCCATGTCCGTACAACACCCAGAAGTAGACCAGGATCATTAGACAACCGTTGCACTCTTGAAGTATGAATAATAGTATGATGATGATGAACAACCTTTGCACTACCCTATCTTTATCTGAAAATGCAAAGTGAAACAGAAATTAGAGATTTATCAAATCATGTCAAGGCTGAAGATTGATGATCACTACATAACCTATCCTCGGTAAATTGGATTCAGAAAACAGACGAAATTATTGTATCAAATAATTTTAGAAGAAATCGCAGTATTATTAATAAATTTTTTGAATTCTAGTTTGTTATTTTTAATTCATGATGAGGTAGGTTTTTCAAACTCCACAATCACCGAGTCATTAATTGATTGGCTATCATCATATGCTATCTTCCGACAAACGAACGAATTACCGACAAAACATATTTAAATCTTCAAAGCATGCCTTTTGGATCTAACTACATCCTACACTACATCCTCTTTGTCAGACCTCAGTGTTCCCTTATCAGACTTACATAAGACTTTATATGCCCCTTCTTGCATTGCTTCGGCATCAATCCTCAGAGTTTCCATCCAGGTCTTGACTCTTTCACTTTGCACATCACTTGAACAAAGCCAAGCTAGTACCTTTGTGGCTTCCTGAAAATGCATTTGGGTTAATAAACAATCAAGATTTACTATAGTATATTCGCTTTAAGAAAATAGTGACGTCATCAAGGTCTCCATGATTTAACCAATGAGATTTTATAGGAGTTGTCTGTTATTGGTCAATGTGACTTCTTTTCTCATTTACTCACGTCTCATTGGTCAGTTTGACCTCTGATTATCATGACGTCACTATTTACTTAACGCGAATAGACTATAGATACATATTTACGCTTTTTTATGTAAACATTTTGATAATAGAGATTTGTGCTTGGGGTCACAGATATAAGGGAACAAGGAATGATAGTTGACCTGCAGATCACCAGAAACAATACTTTAAATGTTCTTATATTCGACTAGCTACTTTCATTACTAGGAAGAAAAAATCTTCCGTTTTAAGTGTCAGACCATCACGGGTTTAAGTAAAATCTATGGTCCTTGCTTAATTTTACCAGCTTGCTTTACAGAACATTCATGAAAGTGCTACATACCAACACTTACCTCAGATTTGCCCCTGCTGATCAAATACGTCGGCGACTCTGGTACCAGTAACAATATGATTAGCGGTGGAATCGCAAACGCTAAGGATATCCACATAACGGGAAAATAGGAGAATTTAACTCCAATCTCAAAACATATCAGCACACCTATATTTTGAAAGAAAGTGAATAATATGACGAGAGCCCCTCTTATTGAGGGTTCACTTATCTCGTTGATATAGAGGACTGTGATCACGTAGATCACAGCGTAGCCTATACCAGACACGGTTCGGGCGGTCACATACAGCCATACGCTGTTGGAGCTCAATTTCAGTATCCAACACATCTGAAATGTTCAATTTTATGTTAAAGGTAACAGGCTGAACAATTTTGAACTGAGTCTGGACTTAAAGAAAAAAGTAGTAACTTTTTATTAATTATCACATTTTAAAACTTTTGTATATTCAGATATGTTATGTTGTTTTAAATAATTCAGAAGCCCTTTAATTTTACCAAGAATTTGTTTTCTATCCGGTAAGGAATTGGTAGACCAATGACAATTTTGAATAAATGGTATGGCATGGAATGGAAGTATTATATTGAATTACGTCTATCTGGTGAAACAAGAGTGTGACAAGGCTTGTTGACAATATTGGCGATGGTTTAAACCTCTCACTACCGTTGCGTTAATGCATCTATTCGTAAATTAAAACGTAGTGTAGGCCCCTTGCCAGGTGGACTGATGATCTTCAGAAGATCGCTGGTAGTAGCTGTATGATGGCTAGAGTGATTGTGTTATGAGTCCTCTTGGGGAGGTCTATGTCCAACAATGAACTGCTATAAGCTGATTGATAGTAGTGTAAGCAACTATTGTATGCTACGTACTGTAATAGCAACTGCTCCTATGTATTCTGTCCATTTTCTTCCAATATTAGTTGCCAATTGGCCAGAAGTAAGCATAAAGGGTATGCCCAAGTAAAATGGTGCGCTGGTGATGAAACTTATTTCCCCGTCAGTCAGGGCTCGTTCGAAGGGCCCATGAGTATCAGTAAAGTCCTTCATGACTTGTGAAGGCCACAAAATGACGAGCGTAAATGGCAGCGACTGATACGCTACTGAAAGGCAAAATAATTATAATATTTGGCAAGAGTGTAGCAAATTGTCTTCCCTGGTTACATTATTAACCTTTTATTAACGCTTAGTAAACTTTTCACCAATATGTTACGGATAACATACCCAAACCGTAGAAGAATATGGTTTTGGAACTTACTTAACATGGAAGTTATGATTTGATTCATTTTGCTGCCTTTTTTCCATTTTAAAATGCCACGTATTTTCTCAGGTAAACCCATTTGTATCAACGATTTATACAATAAATACTGATACGACGTAAAGTGTTTAAATTCATTGATGTTATTTTGAAACGAAATCAAAAGAATAGATTTGTTTGAAAATCATATGGTTTTTCCAAATTTTTGTAATATTTACATATCCCTGTATATTCTACAATCACTATCACTTCACTGGTGTACAGTTTAACTCAGGGTGAAAAACTTGTGCTTTGTTAATTTAGTTCTACCATTTGCACTGTAAAAATTCAACCACATGGGAATGTAAACAAATAACATAAACAGAGTAATTTTTTTCCGATTATACGAAAAAGTTTTTTATGTTCTGTGATTTCGTACTTTTTTGTGTTTGTATACAAATTTTGAGTTCAATAATATTATGGGTATACATTTCAAAACCTATTTATAGTACAACAGAAATACGAGACACTTAAAAGTCAGTCCTCAAGAAAGCTGGAGCCCAAGTCTACTAGTACGTTATAGCAAAATCATATTTAAATAATAATATTAAATAATAATATTTAGGACACTATTACACCAATTGAACTAGTCCCTTGGTAAGTTCATTAAAAAACTTGTTGTAAGGGTCCTAGTCAACCTATATTTAAGAAATATATGCTTATTATATATAGATGAATGCATATACAGTATATTTAATAAACGATCAGACTGGAAAGCAGAAGAAAAGCGTAGTTCTTAACTCTGTCTCCACTGGGAATCTAACCCGAGACCTCATGATTAGCGTCGTCATAATTGGAATATCACTTCATTTTGAAGTTGGTAGTGGATTACCAAGTGTCGAATTTCACCATTGAAGACGTGCCAAAACTCCCCTTAAAAATTGCGAAACTTTTGGTATTCTAGTTCGAACTTCACACTGTTGCAGAAGTGATATTTAACCGATATATAACAAAAGCATTTGATGACTTGAACCCTAGCTTTCTTAATCTATAGCACATTTGACTCACTGTTACATCGAAGTAAAATTAGGAATGGAAGGAGGATATTAGGCAGGTCGCCATTTATTTATGAGGGTCCTCTAAGGAAAATGGTCGAGGCAAACAGATCACGTGTAGTAGTAATATTTCTAAATGTGAAGACGTGTCGTCGTGTTTGATGTTGGGATATTCAGATGTTGCTTCTAAGCTTTTGTTACGTGAGGGTGAATGTCTGTTTTTTGTTGGTTGGTTTTTGAGTAGAAAATTTATCTGTTTCCCTAGAAGTGGATTTTGTTTAGAAAATTTAGCTGTCTCCGTAGAGGTGTATTGAGTAGAATAATACATTATTGCACAAATAATACATTACAGATGCAACTTTTTGTTGCAAGTTTATTCAAAAATTAATTATATTCTTACTGTTAGTCATGATAATATTACTATAATTTTATCTATTAATTTATTATTAATGCAATTATATTCCAAGTTAACAAACTACAAACCAATTAATCAATATTTATATAATTTCCATATTCTCTCAACTTTTCAGTCACTTCGTAAGACATGCTACAGAAAAACAGCTAGATTCCTTAGCCAATCCCAGATAATCACGTGATGGAAAGTCGTCATAGTATGTGATTTATTCCGATAACAGTCCATTAATAGTGATTCATGTAATGCTATGTTCTTATTCATTCTTATGCATCCGTTGTAACTGGCTGGTATTCAAAACTGCATTCTTCAGTCGCGTGTCATTTACGTGACTTGTTTATGAAATGAATTCATTTACATGTAATACATACACATCACGCCTGATTCCCTGTAAAGGGGTAGGCAGAGATCACAGTTCCCTATCTGTTCCGATCCTGATAAACCACTTTTGCTTTATTGACACTAATGTAACTCCTCATATACACTCGGCGGTTATAGGTACTTGTGACGTTACGCTTTATTAATATGGTGTCTATCTGACTGTCCTATGTCCTAACGGGCCGGCCCCTACGTAACCGTCTATGTTTGTACATACATACATACAGATCACGCCTGATTCCCTGTAGAGGGTAGGCAGAGATGACGGATCCCCATTTGTTCACACTCATACACCTTCTCATATATAATGATAGATTCTATTTACCCCTAGTTCTTTAGTCACCTCCTACGATATGTCGGTAAGAACGGCAGTTAGTTTAGTTTTTTAAGCTAGCATTCTTTTTATGCCCCAAGGGACAATGTTACTCGTGTTACTGAAAAAGTATTGTAGCTAGTTACTTTAATTCAAATTATACATTAGAATTATAATGCTAATCTCGTACATGCTATTTGGTAAATATCATAAATTTTGTTAGTGTGTGAAGGCATTTATTTAACGGCTATGTTTTTGGTTGTAACAATAGGATATTAATGTTATGGGTAGTGAATTATAATGTCTAATAAAAGTGTTATTTCTAGAAATTGTTATGTATGTATACAAGTACGTATTTTAATATTTATTTTTATGTATTCGAACGTGATGAGTTATGCCTACTTATTACTCGTCACTTTGTATCCATATACATTCACATCCTTTAATCCCTTTCGGGGTAGACAGAACCTCGGAATCACGATAATATCTCTAAGTGATTTTAAGCATGAATATTGGCGTTGTGATGTCATATGGGACATTGGTGACAGTGCTAACCCACTGTACATTAGGTTTCATTTATACTAACGTACGTCCCTTTAGTGTTGTAGATATAGATTTTTCCCGATCCTGATAAACTATATTACATTCAATGCAAATTTATACACCTCCGTACACCACTATTCGTATTTATATTAACATCAATATTCCATACGTCGTTTGTGGTATTCTATATTAGGTTAAGTAAACCATTGTTGTAATAGATATAAGAATATGAATTCGCGTATCATTATACAATCAAGGCATCTCTTACTTCCGTCCCCAGTACAAATCTTAATCAATTTAATCTCAACGTCCATTATAAACTTAACCACCTTATTACTTACTAGTAACGCCCTCTATAATTTATTCCCGAACTTAGCCACACCGGCACCGCACTCAATTTATCACTTACCATTAGCTAACCTTCTCACTTCGATATTTTAGCCATAATAATTCGTGCTAAACTGAAGTTTAAAAGTAATAAATTATAGTTCTAAGGCTTGGCGTGGGCAGGACAGGAAGAGACTTGGTCCCTTATTTAGATGGAAAGATATTGAGACCAACTTACGTCCTCGGGCCATCCGGACATAATGTAGCAATATTCAGAGCAGTTATGTGCACTTATATGTATGCGCTAAAGGCCAAGCTAAGGTTTAGTGCTTCCTAGGTTTCCTAAATAAGACGTTGAACGGGTGGTCTATGGGGGCGGTGACTTTTGTACTTGGTTTAAGTGCTATACTGATAATGAAAGGGATTTTAAAGTGTAAGGTTTATATAGAAAAATATATTAATATAAAGCTGTTCTTGGTATTAAGTTAAATAAAATGCAAACTAATTTCTACCAACAATTTAAGCTAATTTCGATGGTTGTAATCCAATTTATTACAAAAGCATATCTCTAACCTTATTTGAGATTTATAATATTCAAAAATGACACATAGAAGTTCTAACTCTATCTCAAAGGTCCTGTTTATCATTTTGGGGATTAAGACCGTAATGCGTATCATAACAAGATTATGATAAATGGTGATTAGAACAAACTGTCTATTTCCTATCCCACGCGCTACAATTCGGATGAGACTATTACATACATAATGTTGTAATGGTGAGGAAACCTACCTAATAGCTAATAGTCAGTACTTTAATAGCGAAATGGTTTGTTTATCACCTGTCAAATTACGTCCGACTATCTGGTTAACCGGGAAAAACTGAATATTTAGTCCCAGAAAAACATAGAACTACAAATATTGTACGAGTATTTATACTCTATCATTCAAGAAAACTATCCTATATTCATTTTATAGATAAAAATCATTTAAATAAAACCTTGATAAAACAATAATAAGACATATAACAGTCAGATAGACGCTATATTGAAAAAAGGTGACGTTAGGAGTACCTATAACCGTCGAGAGTGTATGAGAAGATGGATGAATGTCAATGAAGCGAAAGTAGTCAGGATCGGGACAGATGGGGATCCGTGATCTCCTACTCCTCTACAGGGAATCAGGCGTGATGTGTATGTATGTATGATAAAACAAAGATAATTTCATTTATCACTTTTTGCATTAGTATCGAAGTTGCAATGTTACTAACATAAAACTTCTAACAGGTTACTAGACTGTTCACCATACTCAAACTCTGTTACGGTGAGGGAAAACATCGTGAGGAAACCTACCTGTTCGTCGAACAGGTAATAGTTAGTGCTTGTAAATGGCGACATTGCTTACCTCCTGTCACATTGAGTACGCCTATTTGGTCAACACGTGGGTTCGAGGTGTCCATAGAATTACTACCTTCGCAATTGCGAAGATGAAAACCTGAACCTCTGACTACCCCGCAAGGGTTAATGGTAGAGAATGCGTTTGTCTTTTGCCTACTCAAACACGGCTACATATCGAGAAGAACGGTAGCTAGTTACCATTGTATTCAATCCCACAACAGCATGGTACCATACCATTGAATTTAATATTGTAAAGTGGCAGTCACAGGCAATTTGGCACGGTATTCGGGTTTACTGAGGGCACTCACTCGCGCAGAGATTTATTCCTTGGATAGGGCCTCGGGACTTCATTTGGAAAGACTTACCTCCTTGTTTACGACCTCCTTGGTACCTTAAAGGCTTAAGGGTTTGAGATAGGCTACTGATGCTTGACAGTTAACCTGTTTAAACTATAAATTAGAGAAATTGGTTAGTTTAGTCAAAGTTGAAGTGTAAGATTTGGTAATGGCTAGAAATTTATCTATTTCTACCATGACTTAACTAACCAATTTTTCCAACCATTTCTCTAATTTATGATGTTTTATTAGTTACTACCAAAAAATTTGTGTATTTCCCATCGTCATTGAAAATATCCTTAATATACTATATAGTCGCTATAGAATCACTACCGTTTATAGTCACTTACTATTACTTATCCATAGAACCAGCTAAGATTATAAAAATATTTTTCATACAAAAACCTGAAACTTGCGGCGCGATCTCGTTTCTTAACTATATCAAACGCAATTCGGAATAACAACATGGTTACCATGGCAACGTTATTATAATAAAAGGTGTATCTTAACTTTCATACTCCTTGCCACATATGCAGAGGACAGTCAGTAGTGGCTAGCGCAATTTGCTTACTGCATAGCGGAATTCAAGTTTACACTCCACGGACGAGTGCCAATTAGATGGGCCAGACTATGGTTATTAACCGCAGCGCGCTTGAGATACCTTTTTATTCCTTCTGGTTTTGCTAATCAATAATCTTTGAGACAGCGGATGTCAAGGTGGTCATTAGTGTGTAGGACTAGTTTGGATGGGATTCGTGTGAATTGTTTTGCGTATTTGTATATTAGGTTGGAGGTGTCAGGTTCGTGATTAAGTGATTTTTGCTAGGACTGACGAAGTTATAATATTGATATGTATAAATTCATTATCAAAACGGTACCTAGCTAAAAGTGTTTTGAATCACAAGTAATTAAGAGCCATCTAGTTCATAGTGAATTACGTGTACATGTATTTAAGTGTAATATACGTATAAAGTCAGTTATCTTTGTTATCTCTGTCACAGGCGAATTTTCCTCACAATATTTATTTAACTTTTGCGTTCTAACGTTTTGCCAGTTCATTGCTAGTCGTTTCCTATTACGACTTGAAAAAATCTGTAGAAGAAACATTAATGTTTTGGCTGTTAATAATTTCTATTTCGGTACTTAATACATTTTAATTATCTCTTAGACAGCTCATGAAGTCTGAAGGAGCCGAATTCAGCTAATGCATTTTAGCACCAACACAGTTGAATATGAGATCAGTAATATTTAAAGCGGAATTTGATATTTTGCAGATTTAAATCCACTACCAACTTCACTTTATTACCGATCTGATATTGAATTGATATTTTGCAAAAAGCATTAGTGGACTATGCCTCCTGTTTCTTTGTAACAATTCTCGACCTCAAGCCATACGTGTGAACTCCCATACGATCCTTCTTCTCGTAAATTAGTAGCTTCCAAGATAATGAATTGGTAGCGCGTCAAACAGTCGTTTGCTTGATGGGTCATTAGTCGTACAGACTTGCCAATTAAGGCTGTCTTTGAATGAGTACAGAAATACACTGATGGCCTTTGTTTACTTTAATTAGGGAGCTGGTGTAAGGAGGAACGATTTGTCAAGTACGATGTTAGGAAAGAAATGTTGGGAAGTAAGTAATGTTTTGACGACCTCCGTGGCGCGATCCGTTTTGAACGCTGAGGTCCCGGGTTCGATTCCCGGTGGAGGCAGAGTTAAGAACTACGCTTTTCTTCTGCGTTCCAGTCTGGTCGTTGATTATACGAGTATATGCTATATATGTATTTATCTATATATAATAAGTATATATATATGAAATATACGTTGACTAGTACCCTTAACAGAAGTCTTAAATGTACTTACCAAGGGGCTAGTTCAATTGGTGTAATAACGTCCTACAATATTATTATTATAATTAAAAAATAAATAAATAAATAAACGTTTGATGGTTGGATAAATTGAGACGGTGTTGGTATGTGGTAACATACTGTGAGAATATCATTGAATATGTGTTTGAAAATTATATAATTCAATCTGGGATGAATATTTTGCGTACGTTTTTGTTTTCAAGAAAAAAAATCGGGTATAAATTGTCTCAAGCGATAAAATTTGTGTACGTTTTTGTTATTTTTGTGGATTTTTTGTTGCTTCAATACTTTTGTGAATTTGATATACAATCCCTTATATAGTAAATCTGGTACTGAAGGAGATTGTAACCAGTTTTTTCAACTTCCAGTTTCCATTATGGGATACAAAGGCACACCATCACCATTTTCTTGAAAATAAAACCTTAATCCCAATTTATGTTTGAAGGGTCACAGAGTCACGTACACGTTACAGTCGTTATGAGGTCAAAGATGTCTTCAGGAAGTGACAAAATCATACTCCTGTCAACTCATAACCTTATATCAACGGATTTTATATTCATATACTTGGGTTCTTTAATCCCTTTTACTTTTATTACCGAAGTTTATTCATAATACGTAATCGATTGCTAGTCCATCTAATATCTAGTCGAATAGAACCCATTACTCTGTTTTCCCTTAGTCACCTCCCACTACATACGAGAAAAGCATGTATTCAACATTCTGAGAGACAGTAGCCCAGTGGAGAAGACCTCTGGCTTTTTATTAGAGGTTCTAGGTTTAAATCCTGGCTCTGGCTTTTGTCTGTAACAAGTCGTGAAGCGTATACGTTTGTCAATATTCTATGTAACCATAGACTAGCACGATATTGATTATGTTATTTTTCGAGAAACAACGTTACAAAAAGGCGAGGAAACGCGGCTGAAACGAGCAAGTATGTTAAAATTGACACTAATTTCCTTTCTGCTTCTGATCTTGTTGCTCGAGAAACTCAAGGAATTTATCACGAAGAAAATTGAATGTCAGAAACATCAGTGCCATTTAGTCTAAGTGGCCTGCATATTGCCGTCACTTTACAAATGCTCAGAGGCTGTCGCTTACGGGGAAATGGCTTGTGGAGTCGAAAAGCTCAAAAAATATAAAGTGATGTATTTTTTAAGTACTCTTATGACTTTGTAAAATGATTTGTTTGTAATGCGAACGTAAGTTTTTTATTGTTTTATGACATAATTAATTCGGCGTGTCATTTTGTTGTTTATAAATTAATCACGCATAGTTTTCTTCTAAAACTGATCTTAGGAGTTTGAAATTATATTTAGTACAAGTTTTTAATCTATTAAAAATATATTTAGGAGGATAAAACTGATTTTAGGAGTTTCAAATTATATTTAGTATTATTAAAAACACATGTACGAAATGCATCGAATTATACGGTGAGGGAAAACATCGTGAGGAAACCTACCTGTTCGTCGAACAGGTAATAGTTAGTGCTTGTAAATGGCGACATGTCTGACCACCTATCACATTAAGTACTGACTATCTGGTTAACACGTGGGTTCGAGGTGTCCATAGAATTACTACCTTCGCCATTGCGGAGATGGAAACCTGAACCTCTGACTACCCCGCAAGGGTTAATAGTCGTGAATGCGTTTGTTTGTTTTGTTTTTAATCTCTTTTGTACCTACTCATAATAAGTTTTTGTTTGTTACATGATATTACTTACTATTTCATTTTTTATATTTCTCTATTTATATACCTACCAAACAAGTATTACCATGCTAGTATGATACAGTTCAAATCGTAAATTTTCAATAATAACCTACTTGGTCTAAAGATCCATATTATAAGATTTATATGAAGACATTATTTCCAAAGACCCGTAAGAGATCACCCTAATCTACGCTCCGGAAAGTGAGCATGGGTAATTTGTTAACGCAGTTTTTTCTCAAAACACATTCCGGGAAATAGTCGACTTCAAAAGCAGACGTACTCGTATATCCTAAAGCTCACCTCTATAATCCGTCGTGCAAACTGAGCAGAATGGTAGGTGCTTTTATTCTGTCTGAGTACTAGGACCGTACAGAGATACTTTACATATACTTATGTCATTAATCTCCAAAGAGGTGCAGATATAAAGCTCGGAAGGAACTTATGAATCATTTGTCACTAATAGTTACTATTGGTATGCATAACACTGTGGTGTATACGATGGTCTTTACCCACTCAAAACCACGGTTCAGCAGATAGAACCCACCTAAATAAGCCGTGATCAATTTCACTGACGTTTGACTATTCCAAAGTATAGGGACGGTTTCTCAAGATGTCTTGTTTTACCGTTTTAGCGAGGTTTATCGCAATAACATAGCAAAATCTTAAACACAGAATTTCCATTGTTATATTTAGCTATTTAACAAGTGGGTATTAAATTTGGAACCTGATATTTTAGGCACCCATAGTTACCACCCATAGTCTCCCCATAGTTGTGGGTTTTTTAAAATGAGGCTTGAATTTGGAACCTTTGGTTTCCTGTCCTTTGTTCCATAATCAGGCTCATACAACCTTGATGACTGTAGCTTCCAAGAATAGTATTACAGAGCGCACGTAAACACACTTTATCAATTAAGAGTTAGCACGAGCATTATTGCAACTGGAGTGTTGCATATTAAGTTACACGTGCCTAGTAATCGATTTACGTGACACGTGGATACAATTCATAAATGAGTTTTTATGTCATCTCATTAATTATTGGAGGGGTGAACGGAACCACGAGGCGCGAAAACCCTAAGTTATGACATATTTAGATATTATAGTATCTAACAAGGCCAGATATTACATTAGATCTACAAGATATACAAAATTAGATTATATTTAATAACTTTCTTTGGGTTTTGTCATCCTGTCCAACTGCTAGGCGAATGTTAACTTGCGTGACATATGTTATATACAATTCTACTAACTATATGTACAAAAAACCCAATAATCAGACCCAATAATAAAACCCAAAACGGTCCTTTACATCCCTGGTTACCCCGTAAGGATCACAATGTCTGCATATAACATAACATACGCTTCACGACTTGTGTATACACACTCCCTTTTTTATTATGGCGGGGTAGTCAGAGGCTTGAATGCCCATCTCCGAAATTTCGAAGGCATGTTAGGTATGGGTCATTCGAAGCCCGCGTATCACTAGATAGACAGCACCCAACGTGATAGGTAGTGAATCGTATCGCCGTATATAGGCACTGACTATTATATTAAATATTATGTATGTCTGGATATTATTATAGCAAATACCCGATATATTCATGATGATCCATCACACTCCTGTACACTACCAAAGGGTAAAAAGTCGCAACGCTTAAACATAAGTTAGAGAAAACTTCGCGACACTTGCCCGCTAGAGGGAGCTTCATTTAGTGAAGCAACAATTACGCGATGCTCGACTTATTTATTACGGTACTTCGTCAGGTTAATTGCATATCAGTAGTGCTGGGGTAAGCTTTTATACCGACTATTACCGAACTAGTCTGGAATGCGAATAGTTTTTTAGTATTGGAGATATTCTTGGATGCGCGTACCGTGAAGACCAAAAGGGCAGGGAAAGGTAATGGGGAAGAGATTTGCCAGGATCGTTTAAATTTGCGATCGATAGTCCCTAGTTATATATATGTATGTTCACGCCTTAACGGAAGAGACTATATATAGATATTTATCCTGCAAATCAAAAATGATATTTACAAATTAATGACAATACCACATATGTTTAATATGACATGTTTTTATTTAATTAATTTATTATTTATATTTATATGTGCTTCAATCTGTATTAGGAAATAATTTTGAAACTTCAATCTAATACACCTATTATATATCAATAATAATAAAAAGCGTTTATTTACAGCCACAAAAACATACACAATACAAAACGTTTACATAAAAACTTTCAAACTAGTGGGTATAACTTGTGCATGTTATTGTCGCAGCAAAAGGGTTCTAACTCAACGCAACGCTGGTTTTATGTCAGAACCACTGGAGAGCTACAATTATTATTTTTTATTTGACAAATACCGTTTCCCCCCACCCCTATAAGTTAAGGCGGCGTTTTCTAGTAACAAGTGGTCGCACAAACTTCCAAGGCAGGACCTGGGCCGTTTTAATTACGAAACATTCTTTCGAGTTCCATGAAGCTGTCTCTTGGCTGTACTACCACATCCCCTAGTACGTTCACAGGAATTTAGATGTTGTTAAACTTACACTGAGTTACGAGGATAGGAGATAAGTGAGTTTTGGATAGGTATGTCTAGGTTTATAGGAATACGAGTACATACAAATCACGTTAATGTACATGTATGTATATAACCTATATATCAAGGCCTACCTATATTATTATATATATAAACATTTACGAAATGCATCGAATTATACGGCGAGGGAAAACATCGTGAAGAAACCTACCTGTTGCCCGAACAGGTAATAGTTAGTGCTTGTAAATGGCGACATGGCTTACCACCTGGCATTGAGTATTGACTATCTGGTCAACACGTGGGTTTGAGGTGGATAGAATTACTACCTTCACAATTGCGGAGATGGACACCTGAAACTCTGACTATCTCGCAAGGATTGATGGTCGTGAACGCGTTTGTTTGTCTTTGACAAATCATGTATTAATATCATATATACGTATCATGTCTGATCCTCTTCAACAGGGTAGGCTGAGATCGTGAATCTCTCTATTCAAAAACATCATTTTCACTTTATTTTCATACATGCACCTTCACAGACTCAATCGGTCCTAAAAGGTACTTCTAACATTACTATTTTTCAATATGTCGAGATCTTGATATCAACTTATTAATATTCCATTCTTTAATTCTACTGTGACTATATTTCTATGTTTCTGATGGCATTAATATAGAATATCATTGACAAATTGTATCATTAATAGATTCAGACTAATAGATTTAGACCCCTATGACCGTAGTCGTAGTTGAACTCACAAAATAGAAAGAGAGCTAGTAAGGTTAACAGCTTTATATTTATGTTCTAAAGAACATATTTGAATTACTAAAGCACAATATTTTCAATAGAAATTGAAGTTTAAGAAAACTTTCATTCTTTCTTATCTACCTTTTTAGTTATGATAACATTATAAACGTCGAGATAGGTACGAGCAAACACTTTTCTCGCAACTCGTAAAAGTTTCAAAGATATCAGACGTTGATAAAGCATTGTTTAAAAAAGTAATCTCGGCAGAAATATTTTCGCTATGAAAGGGCGGATTTTTGCCCTTTGCTGCCCTCGTAAAATTTGGGAGGCTTCATAATGACATGTTGTAAAGAGGCATCCTATCAAACATCTGTTTGGAAACCTTTTCTTTGGGAACTTTTGATGAATTTTGGAGTGGGCTAATGAAAATGTGACGTCATAGGTAATATGGGAACGTGATATATGAGGGTGGGATATAGAGGTTTATTAATATTGTATCTATATTATTTGGTAAAGAATTAATAGGTACGGAAGATACTAATATATGTTTTAATTGGAAAACTCTACGTAAGGCAAATAAAAGGAACAACGAGAACTTTAAAGCAATAATATCGTTTAATTTTGAACATATATGTTGTGGTTAACAATTATAATGATAGTTTTAACAATTTAATATGGAATAACAATCTCATATACGAACTAAAATACTTTCATATTACAAGATTTTTCATTATAGTCAATAGAATTTCTATTCTATACGAATCAATAGTTCAGAAACACGTTCTAAGATGGCTGCAATATCTATTTAAACATGATTGCAACCAAAGTCGAACCCTTACTAGTACCAAAGTCAACCAAACCTTTGAGAAAAGAATTTTGTACAAAGAAAAACAGGTGATATCCAATACTTTAACGGCTTAACAGCTTAATAAGAGCAATTACTAGTTCGAATGACAACTTTGTAAGCTGACCCCTTTTGCGGTTTACCTTTCACGCCACCAATGACATTGCAGTCGTGTAACCCGAGGACTTAGGTTTGAACCCTGGGGAGACATAATTTGGGGACAAAGGGTAACCTACCTTTAGTTTGTTGTAAATGGTAATATGAACTTGATATTTAATAGTAATTTCATATTTAAGATTTATATAAGAGTGCTCTATGCATACATACATTATGCCAGTTTCCCTCAATAGGGGTAGGCAGAGATCAAGGAACCTTATTTGTCTCGAACCTGACCAAACAATTTTGCTTTGTTGACGTCCATACACCTCCTCATATATTCCTCATGCATAGATTCAGAACGGTATAATTATAGCATTAATTAATAATCCTTAAATCATTCCATCATATGATATTTCTTAATTAACTATTTTTCTTATTACTACCTTCGCAGTAGCGGAGATGGACACCTGAATCTCTGTTAGTCTTTTGTTTGTCTATTTCTTAATCGTGTCAAGGTTGTATTTCTATATTTCTTGTTTGGAAGCTTCTGGTTTCAAACCCCCTAACATTGTCATGGCAACGTGACAGGAAAAAGAATATATCATTTACAGACAAAGACTACCTATCCAAAATACGTTGCCCTCTATACGATCGAAGCACTCATAAAATATGATAAACAGCAGGTGTTTCTGAGCACTTGAATTTGAGATTTGTCCATTTTCTCCATTGGTTACAATCTTATTTCGTCTAAGGTTCAATGTGTATGTTACCGGCCAAACCCGATTTTAAGACAAACTAGTTTTTCCTTGGCTAACCTAACCTAACCTAACCTTACTAGTTACTCTTAGCGCGTGTTGGATGAACTAGTTAACCTAGGCCAAACTAGTTTGTCCTGAAATCGGGGTTAGCCTGATAACATATATTCATATAAGTGATAGCAAAATATCTATGACTAATATGTAATTCTGTGTAGCAAGTATAGGACTCAATCTTATTTCGTCTTAGGTAGGTCGCAGAATATTATTTATGTATCTATACATTGGCGACAATTTTACTACCATTATGGGGTAGTCAGAGGTTTGCTTATACAACTACACAACTGCTAAAACCGTATGGCAACATATAATAATCCATTTTATACGAATATTTTTTAGTATATAAAAGTCATTTTTGATCAGAATATACTATCAACAGCCTCATTTATAATGCATTTCAACCGTCCGTAGATTTACGTACATTTTAAACCTTCCCACCCCATTTCATTTTCTAAAGTGCTTTCAACTTGCAGTACATAACTGACACATTATTCACTAGTATTTATGCGAAATATTTTTAACAAGCGTTCCGCGTTTGACGTACCTATCGCTGCCCGAAATTTCTGGCAGACTGCCAGGTAACGGTCAGAAGGAACTATTTATCAGGCAACGAAACTACGATGGGGTGGTAGACGTATTTGGAAGAGTAAATTATAAGTAGGTAAAGCATTTAAGATGTTTAAGGGATATTTGATGAGGTTGATATAAAGTACCTTAAATATATAGAGTAAACAATTATAGCATAAAAGCATTGTTCTATATAATGTTAAAGTTTAGATTTTAAGACAAGACTGATAACATCTTAAAGCATCCGGAAAGCACCCTGAAGCGCTTAGTGACCTCTTATAGTAAACTTCAGATAATAACTGCTAAATATATACAATTACATTCAATTAAAATCTCAGATAAGTTTAGCAAATTCTTATATATTGAAGGGAGAAAAACACAAAAGAAGTAATTATTATTTTGATGGGACAAATTACTCAACATAACCTCTTAGATCTTTTAAGATTAGTCAGAAATTAGAGAGTTCTTAATTCAACGTTATAAAGCCATATATTTGATACAACACTACTTTTCTTTACACTGTAAACTACCCACTTATGACAGCTCATTTTATGCAACACTGCTAATATTGGTAAATAGCGTGAAACTTTTGACGTTTTCATGATAAAGCGGGGAAATTAATGTTCTTTTCAGTTTTGTCGATAAAGGTGACGTTGTTTTCATATTATTTTTTGAGACTGCCCGCCTAGTTTCATTTACAGGAGACGGCGGTATAGATACTGTAGGAAAACAACACAGAGGCGAAATGTGATAGGTATCTTAAGTTTATTTGGGATCTAAATAGAGTGTTAAAACTGGGTAATTAAGGAGTGTATGAGTAATATGAGTAATTTTGATAGTTTTATATACCTAGATGTAGCTAATAAGCTAGTATGTGGTTGTTTCAGATTGCTTTATTATAATTTCAATTTATCTTTCACGATATTTAAATCGCTCAATAAACGTGGATCATTAAAATCTGTATCCATACCGACAATGTATTGAATAAACAGTTTGTTTAATTCGGAACTTTATGACGACACTAACAAAAACCCACATACAAACTGCACCAAAACCTTTCAACAACTTTCCGCTACACTGACTCCCCTACAAGACTGAGTCAGTCTGGTCTATTAGGTTAATTTTTCACTTTACAGACGAGCTTAGATAGCCGGAGGTGGTCACGCGACTGGCGCCACTACCCTATTTCACTACCATCGATTGCGGGGTTACAGTAAGGGACCCTATAATTAAAGTCTTGTACAACAACTGCTCCAAACAGTGTTGAATTTAAATAATGTGAAAAGCTAGTCTGTTTGGAGGTTTATTTTTAGTATGTTTCGGCTAACATACTGAGAGAGAGCAAAATAATTTTAAATCCACTCAGGACATTTAGTTAAAAAGTTTTAAGTGACAATGATTATGAATTATGAAAATGAAATGAAATGCTTTTTATTCAATATAAGGTTCATAAAAACACTTGTCAATGAAATATTGTCATTGAAATTACAAAAAAAAATTATTAAATATAATTAAACTATTGGCATTTCGTAAAGGAAAATCCTGCAGAGAAGAAATGCCAAGAAACTCTGCAGACATATACAAATTCAATTAAATAATTTATTAGAATATGACTGCAGCCTAACCAGCAACCAAACGAATATTATAGCAATAAATACGCTATATTCCTAATTTTAATTTGAAAAGTGTTGTCAGTTTATGAAATCCACTCCAGAGATTGTGAAAAACAAAAAAACACTTCTAATAACTATTATACAACATTTCTTTCTATAAAAAGTCACAAAACATCTAACCACAATCCCTACATTGAATTATTGACCCGATAATACTGTCTGCCCCTCGTAATTTACAAGTATTTATGTGTATCGACGTAAACAAAGGTGCAGAGTTGCCTAGGGCTGTCACCATTTGCATAATGACTCCAGAATATTAATGTATTGCCTAAAGCTTAAAGGCGCCATTATGTTTATTAAAAATGGAACACCTGCACCCAAAATTCGTTGGGACTACAGGTATGTATGTGATATGGATGTGTGATTATATGGGATGGATAACCGAGTATGTATGGTTTGAGAATGAGTGAGAGTTATTTAATAAGGGTTGTGATGTAGGGTGTTATAGGTAAAAGTTAGCTTATAGATAGGTTAATGAATATTAAAATGAAATGGTTAATGAAATATGAATAGTAAAATATTTTTGTATTGAACCAAATATGAATATCTGAAATTAGCAGCTACTGAAGTAACCTAAATATTTTCTTAAATTAAATGTACATTATTCCAGATAAAATATCGACACAATGAGATAAATTCAGTACTGATATAGTCATAAATTTGAATAAGTACACTTCAGTTGCCTAATAAATCATTAGCTCCCTAAACATACTAGAGAATGGTAATAAAATCTATTATTGTAATACAACTGTTGTAACGAAAATCCACCAAAATCCCAGTAAGCTTCAAAAGTTATGAGGCCGAATAAAACATACATTTTATTTTCAACTATAAATCAATAGATAAGTTTCTTGTTTTGAAAGTGCATGTTTAGTAATAAGATTTCCTATAAAAACAAGGTTATTGCTACGATTTTCTATAAAAACATAGAAGAATACAAAAATACTAGCTGTGAAAATAACCCATATAACTTTCGGTATATTCAAGGATTTCGTTCGTTCCTTTTTATTGAGTGATGCAATGGTAACTAAATAATGTTCAAATATTGCAATAAATCTATTCATTTACTATAACATATTTAGACAGCGAGGTTCCAAGATCCTGTATAGCTATTTAGCATTACCATAGCAATGCATACTTATATATGTGTAAATGAATTATTACTGTAACATTCATTCAAAACCTTGTCACGTAGCCTTAATTATCGTGCCAGTACATGATTATGATTAGTTCACATGTTAATTTAGCTAATTGCATTAATGTTGCCACCGTATACAAAATCACGGAAAGGGAATTCTGTGGTAGTCATTTGTTTGTGACGTAATTCAATTTTTCTATGAAAAGGGTGCTTATTAAACTTTTCATAATTATAGTTTTAAAGAGATTCGTGATTTATACTTATGATTAATAACTAACGGGACTTATCGCGTATGTTTTTATATAATAAAGTTACCTTTCTTAACCCGACGTTTCGGCTACGTTGCAGCAGCCATGGTCACGGTCACATTTTCATAATTGTTACTGCTAATCTGGAACATAATAAATATTTTCATAATCATAGAGCTGGTTGTTCGTAAATATGTTAGACAGATAGTCTCATACGATCCAGAAAGGATGATAGGCCGTGAAGAGCATGTCTATATAAAGCATGATCATTTCCCTACACAACCACCTCCAAACATGTTAGGTGGCGTCACATCTCGGCGTGTGTATTGACTTTATTTGTTGCGAATACAACATGAATATATTATAGGACACCCAAATGTTACACAAATTTTCCAAGATCAAGTAAGTTTCCATTGTAGTACGTTTCCTCAAACAACAATGGGAAAATAAATCAAACTTTTTCCAAAGAATTTTTTTCAATCATTGTAACCGCATTAGGGATAGAGTCCACCCCACTTGGGAAAGGGGCGGGGCTAATAAATTACTAGTCGAGATAAGAATAGGCATTATCCGACTCATGACTCATGTGACTAATGTGCTTATTAAAATGACTCATGAGGTAAAGGCAGTAACGGTCTCTGCCATTGGCTACTTTATGTTGCTTTTGCGGGTCATTATGTGAAAGGACATGTTCTATAGGTACTACGGTTAGCTAGACTTATACATCAGTATTTTTTATCTATGTGTAGATAGGTTTAATGGGATGTAACTAAAAGCTCCTTGAATAAGTTGAGAGTCCATAAATGATCGTAAATGGCTTTATGCTTATGTAAGATTGGCATAGACGCATAAGAAAACCTCAATGATTCAGCAGCCTAACAATTACTTTTAAGTAGTATTTTCATTAAAATAGTAGTAATTTTATTTAAATAAAAGTTATTTTGTCGATGTCCTGAAATTTTAAAATTGTGATTAAATCCATTGGTTTTAACGTTTTCATCTTCTATTATTTTTAATTTTTAACTTTTAAATTGGAAATTAAGTGAATTTTTGTTACCATTATTATGGTTAAAGTATTAAGCTCATTCATCAATGAACATAATATATTTAACCTACAAAGTAAACAAGTATGCATATAAAAATAACTTAATTAACACAGAGCACGACCAAAATAGGCCTTATTATTGAATATTTCGCAGAGCCAACAATGATCAAAGCAAGTGAAAATGTCTCTTCGACTAACCTGTCAAATTTCATTCTCTCCCATTTCAATAAAGATAAGTACTTTTTGTTGGTTTTCATCTGCTTCGCAAACATTAATAAAATACATCAAAGGTCCTTTTGTTCCATCGCAATAATTCCGGTGTAAGTACCAGCTTCACAGTGTCCTCGAATAAATAACGGTAAAATTGTTTAAATTTACTGTGAAACACGTTATGGACAAAGTTCGGCGATATTATGAATACTCTGCCAAGTTGATTTCCTTTGTCGCTGCTTTTATGGAGACAGAACAATATTTTCAAGTAACGACACTCGCGAAGTTGGGAAATGTTTGGGGCTGAGTATGCTCTTCATCATGAGTTCGTAAGTACCTGCATGTTCATGTTTGTTTACATAATATACGGAAAGCTTGACAAGATTTTAATCTCTTATGAAATTTCAAAATTAAGTTTGAGTGACGTGTAGAGGGAAATTAAAATGAATATTGCTAAATTTCACATCCTTTCTCCAAATAAAAGTGTAATATGTTGTAATATATTCTGAATCTTTTACAACAATTATGGATGAGAGTGTGTATATATGTAAGACCAACCGCAGTGATCTCGTTGTACTAAAAAGTCTTAGCTCCTAAGATCCTACATTTTAAGTTAATAAATTATTGACTCATCCACTTTAACATTTTTTATGTTTATATGTTTAACATATAACATTTTTTATATTTTTACATTTTATATGTTAAATACAGATATACTCAAAGTTTAATTTTTAGTCTTTGTTCTCGCCTTGTTATTTAACATGTGCTTCAAGATAGAATACGCTCTGTTATTTTTATGATGACTATAATCCTAAAGTATGCAAATCATACGTTTTGATTTAAAATTTTATTTAGACCACCCGGGATTTGTCTCAAAAATATATCGTCCTAAAAATAAGTGTCATACTGAAAAATTGTGACGTTAGAGTACGTTTAACCACCGAGTCAGTATTAAAAGTACGGATGTCAATGAAACGAAAGCAGTTTGTAAGTATCGGGAAAAATGGAAATCATATCATACCTACTTTTTAAAGGGACGGGAAAAGAGTGTAACATGTGTATATGTATTTTTATGTAACATATAAACACCTATCCCATTTTTACATAGAACAGATCTTCGACCCCTTCTTTCCAAGATATTAAACAAATCATAAATAACTGTAAGAGACAAGCATGTAAAAGGGATGATACTTCGGAAGGGAGGGTCTACGTTGAAAGGATGAATCATGGCGTTTTCCTGTCCGTGAAATATGTGCGAAGTTTAAACGGCTCGAGATATTGAACCCTTAAAATTTGTTAAAAATGTGCCCAAGGTCTCAAATTTGTATAGTTATAATTTAATCAGGAAAGCTATGGGAATGTTGGTTGAGTTGCGTTAATTCACCTCTTTGAGAGTATTTTTAGTCGTAATAATAGCATTCTACTTAACTAATCATTTCTTCATATTGGTTAGCAGTTGCATACTTAATATTTAAGTAAAAATATCAAGTAAACATCTGTAATTTCTAACACACTTAATTTATCATTGAAACAGCAAGAAAACATCGATAAATATATTTTCTAGCCTTTAAAATGCAAGTATCTTAAAAAAGGTACAATCATTTTATTGATCGCAACAATGTTGTACTAACCACAGGCGACAGTTTCCTCGTCCCGAACACAGATGTCGCTTTACACCCTCAAATTAGTGTCACGTTTTATGATTACGAGTGACATTATTTAACACTGCCAACCGCAATTACTTCCTATGTAAGAGATATTTTCTTTGATCCTTGCGGCTGCTGCATTGTACTGTTTCGTAAGCTAAACTAAGTAAGTATATGTAATCTTTTATTGTACTTGTATTTGTTTTAATCGTGTGTGGAAACATAGTGTAGGACGCCCCCCTGCTAGATGGACCGATGACCTGAAAAAGGTCGCTGGTAGTGGTCGGCTGAGGGTCACGGGTGATCGCGTTTTGTGGCGTACTCTTGGGGAGGCCTACGTCCAGCAGTGGACTGACATAGGCTGATTGATTGATTGTGTATGGAACTTTTAAAAGCTTTGTTATTTTTAATAAACAAAAAATCATTGAAATGTAGGTAAATACACATATTTTTGTTAGGCATCTAGCAATCATTTACCAACTTGTACACAATGCATGCAATGGTTCAAACCAATATCCTTAAGACATATAACTCTAATTTTATAGCATAATTAACTCATTCATGCTTACAACTCACAATTCACGTCTTGCCAACTTAATGAAGCCATTAACATCTTGATTCAAAATAGACTTAAACTGCAAACATATAACTCCGCCCACAAATCTATAACCTCTGACCAGAAAGAGTAACGATAATTACATAAAACACTAACGGGCTACTAAATAAACACCTTCGCAATCCCAGTCTCGAAGTAAGAGAGTGTAGGTGTAGCATTACTATCGACTTGTCTAATGAACCCGGAAAGATTTTAGATAAACTAACCACCACAGTATGAGTAACATTACTTACATTGACAGTGCGTAGATTGATATTGATGTAAGGAATATTGTAGTACTTAGCATCAACTGAGTCAATCAATGAAAATATAATTTAGCGTACAATTTCGCAACTTCTACAATATGTATTTTTTTAAAATAACACTTTTACGAACATTAAGCCTTGCGTAGTCAAATGTTCAAGTAGCCATCGCCGTAATTGCGGAGTTAGTAACCCTATGGCTAAATCGAACTCACGTTATAACCAGATAGTCAGCACTCAATGTGACAGGTGGTTAATTGAGCCGCCGTTTACAAGTCTTAAATTTGTTTCGAAGATTACGTAGCTTTTCAAAACAACGTGAGTAAAATTACCTACTTCTAGACAAACGTAATAGCCCAATTTAAAACGTAGCATCCAGTTAATTCTTAGCATAAACCATAGTCTATTCTTTTAAATATAGAAACTCATTTTGCGTAAACCTACACGTGAATATCTAACCCTATAAGGAATATTAGTATATATGTAAACTAGCGGTTATAATTCACGCCTCCGAGACGGTTATTGATATAATTTAAATTAATTATGACGTGTTTCCGATGCTCGTTGTATTGCTGATGATTGATGCTTTATAGTTGATGGGCTCGATCTTAGTTTTCGGTGAAATTATGTTCGTGTACCGAATTATGATTGATTAATACGGTAGTCTATTGTCGGGGTGTCGTGTCTAAAAATGCTATTATGATAAATAGTGGCAGTAATTTGATAGAGGCGCTACTCAATTATCTGATAAATTAATAAATAGGGTTCTTTATTGTTTTAGGTGGCTTTTTAACTACTTTACTATCATAATACTGTTACTACGAGACATATTTACTGGAATTTAGTATGATGTAGATTTTTAATGCAACGTTATATTATATTAAGTATTAAATAACAGATTAGATAGATGTCTTTAACCAATGTCCTAGTCTGGTACGTAAAAAGAATGGTAACTAGCTTCCCCTAGTTGCTGCTTCCTGTCTTGTAGAAGGCGACAAGGGGTCTAGGGGTCGACATTTATTCTACGGTAGGCGGGCAAATTGCCACCAACGTTCTAAATAACATCTCAACCCCGATATTCTTGTTAAAATTTCTGAAAGTAATAAACGTTAATTTATATGTATAAATGTCAAGGCCTACCTATATTGTTTTATAAATATATATTTAAACATTTACGAAATGCATCGAATTATACGGTGAGGGAAAACATCGTGAGGAACGAACAGGTAATAGTTAGTGCTTGTAAATGGCGACATGGCTTGGCTGCCACATTGAGTACTACCTATCTGGTCAACCCGTGGGTTCGAGGTGTTACAGAATTACTATCTTCGCAATTGCGGAGATGGAAACCTGAACCTTTGACTACCCCAAGGGTTAATAGTCATGAATGCGTTTGTTTTTTTGTCTATATCAAGACGCACTTTAACCACGTCTGTACATATGTATATAGCTACTGTAAGCCGTTTGTTTATCAGCGGTTGAAGGACCACCTATCAGAGGTCGGCCAGTGAGTGAGTCTGTTCTTAATTAATTAGGATTACCGAATCAGGCGCCCAGTCAACTCAAGAGAGATAAAATTTTATTTTACGCGGTGCGACGGCGTGTTATAATCGCGGTTTAAATCATCGTGGCCAGCCCGGCTTAAATCCTTAATAAGGGTTGGAAGAATTTCATTTCGGACCGGCTAAGTAATTGTTAAATTTCGCGTTAACGACTTGTGTAGTGATTCGGGTTTGCTTGAATGATATTGTCATTCTTTTCGAGTTTATCAGACGCAGTCGGCTACTGGCTTTGACTAGAATGGGATTAAGTGTTTCTTGATTTGGAAACACGGATTCAAGTTTAATGCGGAGGGGATGGTATAAATTAAAAAGTTGGCAGATTCTTTGTCACCGAGATAAATTTGAATGAAGAAAGAATTAAGCATATCAGATTATGCGTGGGTAATGACCTGGATGCACTTGGAAATTAAGTAACATTTTAAATGGAGGAAATAAATGTAGTTGTAGAGCGAACTGTAACAATAAGAAGAAAAAATGTACATGAAATACTCAGAATGCCTTTTAATGTAATGTTTAAATCAGTGAATAAAGTTCGATATTCTAAAGAACTTAGCACGTTTCTATGATTAGAAAACATGGGGATACAGAATAACATGGTTGGGCAGTTACGTAACGTTTGTACTAGTAAGATGTATGACGCTTAGTTATTTCATCTACTAAAGAAGGGTGACATCACTATTTCCTACAACCGAAAAGTTTGTATTCACAAGTTATCGACAAAAACGGTAGCTTGTATATAGTTTGCCAATATTACGAGGGATTACAAGTTTTTTTCCTGCCTCACTGCCTCAGGGGTGACATGTATTATACATACAAACATTCACATGCTTTTATCCCTTTCGGGGTGGACAGAATCTCGGAGATATAATATCTCCTGGGTCATTTTTTAGCATAAATATTGGGGTTGCGATGACAATTCTATTTACCCCTAGTCGCTTGGTCGCCTCCTACGACAACCCAGGAACAACAGCAGCTATTTAGCATTCTTTCACGTCGTAGACTAACATACAAGTGACTTGTATTTATATAAGAAATATTCCTGAAATTTATGTAACCTCTTCTTAGTTTTACGCCTCTTGTCGTTACATACTTTAACCCTCTCTTTTAAGCTCCCAACTTGCATAAAACCTTACACTGGGTGTAATTATATTCAGTAGTCAGTGCAAACCAATTGTCCCGGCATGTATAGACACCATTAAAGTTCCAATTGAGCTGATGATTAAAAAGTGGTCTCGTTCCTTCAAATGAGTGAATAGTCGTAAAATTTTATGTTTCACCCAACGCCAGATAATGTTGATGGCGCAAAGAAAGTGCCTATAAAGTAAATTGATGGGTGCCATCCCGTCGCCCCCATTAAGTGATGCGATGTCTCAGCGATATCACTCACTGGGAAACTGGTTGTGTACCTCTTGTGCCTAAGGATTTAATTTGTACTGTACCTGTCTTGTGTGGCTATCTAGGTGGGTACTGATTTTGTTCTTTTAGAATCTATTGGGCGAGAGGCTAAAATCCTGTCACTGAAGTTACGTTATAACATCATAACCCTGAGATTTAGGATAAACAGTGAATTAGGAGATATTATATTTTCGAAGTTCTGTCTATCCCAAAGGGAATAAAGGACGTGGATGTATATATAAATGTATTAGACGACGTAAGTGTGTAAAGATAGATGTCGGAAATTAAATTCATACGAATAAGTCAGATTTGGTATAATATTATAAGTAAGGATTTTTTTCGTAGGTTTTTCAGATTAAAAAAGGTAGGTGCAATAATTTCATGGAAAAAGTATACACTTGATAGATTTTAACTCAATTAGCAACACCCTTATTTTTATTGATCTTAGAAGCTGCTCTTTAAAGACCAAAATGAATTTTATTACCACTCAACATTCCGGAGGGGAAAGCATCGAATTTGAATCAAATTAATACCTAAGTCAATTTGCACCTTATTTGAAAAGAATTATTTTTCAAAAGAAATGCGGTCAAAATGTTGCGTAGTATTTTGCAGAGTTGTTGAGATGGTTTGTGAATAAAATAATCTTCTTTATATACATATATGGTCATTATAACAAGAATAACTCTTCGAATATTTTTTTCTATTCAATGGTATATGTATCAATAAAAGCAATGGCATATAGGGAAAAACACAAAACTATGTTATAAAAAGAACAAAAAATTTGATATTAGGTGTTATTCCTCGCGCTGAGAGTTGAGTTGAGTTGATTAGTATGAGATTTCAATGTAAATGTAGCAGCTACGTTATCTTGCTAATGTACATATATAAAAACATACCTTCAATCCATTTTGGGGTAAATGAATCCTCATAGATATACATATATACAATATATTTTTCAACATATAATTAAACATACATACATATTTATTCACGTCTTTCAATCTCTTTTAGGGTAAATAAAACCTCATAGACATTAATATCACCTCGATCACTTTTAGATACATTTTTTAATATTATTCAGCCGCATCTACACCAATAAATCGATAGATGGCATTACGCTGCCGCGGTACGCAGTCTGCACATTCTTAGCTCGTTTAGTCACAGCGAACTGGGAGCCGATTAATTTTGTGAACTAGAAGATCGTTTCGGATAGTACCTCATTTACATGCACCTCGTTTATCGACGATTACAGTTTCCCGTGATTAGACGAAATAATAAGCTCGCTTGAAGGGGTTATTCTGAGTATGGAGGTATTTTTTACTGTTATGGGAAAGTTGTGAAGGATTGAGGCCAAAGCTTAGAGACACGAACATGTAGGAAAATTTAATCAGTTGCAGGAAGTTTAGTAATACACTAGTATCTACATACATCAATAAATATGTCTAAAAATAAAAAAGGTATATAAATTATTGTAACTTCCCTTCAATGACCCTAAAGAATCATGATAATCTAGTTAATAATAAAACGATTGCCGTAAATTAAAAATAACTAGGTATACCAAAAATCATTCAGTCTCTATTTCATCTTGTGAAAAAAACAACTGGTATATCTTATTCAGTACTTACTCTACACTAAAATAACTATAGCTACATAACTATATAATGTGTACCTAAGTCTCAAATACTTATTCTACACTAAGTTAACTATAGCTATGCATATCCAGCCAAGTCCTACTCGACTTATAATTCTAACTATACATACCGACAATACTTAGAACAATAGACTCAAAGAAATAGTTGTCGGAGCATATTCTACCACAGCTTTGTAGTAACGATGTCATTAACATGTCGTCTCCGCGTTACTTGTTCTGGATTT
Organism: Leucoptera coffeella; assembly: GCA_030578115.1. Taxonomy (NCBI): domain Eukaryota; kingdom Metazoa; phylum Arthropoda; class Insecta; order Lepidoptera; family Lyonetiidae; genus Leucoptera; species Leucoptera coffeella. The sequence goes on along the minus strand of JAMBLF010000318.1, from coordinate 118,136 downwards.
ATTTGAAAGGCTCACAAATCTCGACCTATCAACGCTGCGCCCACACGTATGGTCAGTCTTGAAGGCTGTATAGGTGCATAGTATGAAGCCTACGATTGTATTGATACGGGTCTTTGAAATTCCTTGGGTGGACAGAACAACACGATGATATTCCTTAAGTTTTGCAAGCATATTGAGATTGTGATGTTATATGGAATATTGGTGACAGCTTACTAGCCCATCGCCCAATAGATTACATAGACCCCCAGTTCCTTAGTCCTTGCATTTCTATACGTCTTAGCCCAGATAATGATTTTGTAATATTTAGATTAAGGACGTTTTCGTGATAAAATCCTTGTACTTCACAGTATAAGAATGGACATTTAAACATTTCGCCATTAATGACAAAAAAGAAAACACCGGATTAACTGTTCTTACATCATATTTATCCATAGTACAATAACAAAATAATTTATAAGGTTACTATCACACAAACGTAAGGACCACCGATCTACGTAAATACATTGTGTAAGCCCCGCCCACAGGCAATCTTGGTCTCATCTCGAATTTGCATAGAAATCAACCGACACGCCAATGTGGTCACACTGACGCCATTTCACACTGGTAAATATGTAACTAGGCTACTGGAGCTATTGTTTGTGGACACAGCTGGCTGCATAGTGAGGGGTCAGCCTAAAAGACCTAGCCTATAGACCTATAGACTATGCTAAACGTATGTGTATGGAGCGGTATAGAAGAAAATAGGGCTACAAGAAAAAGTGGTTAAATTGAAAGATTTAATTTTGTAAGGCACACAGATAATCACAGTAAAAATATCGGGGTAGTGACAGCATTGATATAAGATATTGGTGTAAGGTGTAATGCTGTAACCTATTCCCTTTATTACCTCTTACGACATACCAGGCAGCTAGATAGCATTCTATTAAGGTAAAATTGTGTTGGTAATTGAAATAGAATATAAACAGAGGTTCACAAAAGCCGCTTAGTGCGAATCATAATATGGTTCTGTGATTCACATTTTGAATAGTAAAATGATCATGACAAATGCAGGTGATTCATTTATGATTTGGTAATTGTGATTGTTGACAGTTTTGTTTTGAATATCGTTGAAAACAACTCTTATATCTCTCGATAATGTAACGACCATTTGCTAGAAGATTTGTTTGTATACATATATGTAGACTTCATTTCAGTTAAAATTTGTTTCTACGAAAACAATATTTTGCTAAAACCTAGATTGCCTTATACGAACTAGGCCTACTTTGAGTAATTGTATTTAAATCAATGCAAAATGCAAGTGTTTCCAATTAATAAACGCCATTCTACTTACACGAGTTTCTAGAGGATAGTAACTCCATCTAGATTCTGACTAAATGAAATCCACATTTGGATTTACTTTAGTCATTTACACAATAGTAGCGTTTGTTCAACATGTCGACCTACTGAGGCATTGTAATGAATGTTTGAGATAAGCGAAAATAATGCCTAGTACCGCAATGGACAAACACAGTAGGTTCATTCAATACGAATAGAATTTCCAATTCATTAAAGGACCATGTTTAAAACGTTTTTGAGATGTTTGACACACGCAGGCAGGAGTTATATAAATTGAATTTAGTAGTCTTTCGTACACTACAAAATATCATAATGATAATTTTTAACATTAAAATATAGAACATAGAATTCATTCCTAATATAGAAGCAGACTATTTAAAACATAGATATCCTGAGTGGCGTTAGGAGTACCTATAACCGCCGAGTATGTATGAGAAGATGTATGAGTGTCAATGAAGCGAAAGTGGTTTGTCAGGATCGGGACAAATGGGGATCCGTGATCTCTGCCTACCCTTCTGCAGGGAATCAGGCGTGATGTGTATGTATGTAATTATGTATATCCTGAGAATTGCAAATTCATTATTCGTGATTGGAGTGGTGGATATGGTTTTAATAAGATTGACATCTCTCAACGCAATATTTAGTAGTTATCCCCAGTCCTTTAGTCGCCTTCTACGGCATGCCAGAAAGAACATCAGCATGTTATGATATTGTTTCGTCCTATATTAGCACGTGGCTGCTGTGAAACACATATATCACATCATAATTAAACAATAAATGAATTCTACACAGCCTAAGCCATGGAGTAATTAATAGGAGGAGTGGGCCTTACGCAATATTTGTATGGAAACTAGCGTGGCATTACGCGGGGTGAAACGAGGTACGCGGGATGGAGGGGAGATATTACAACCAATTAAAACACGGCATCAGCCAATCAAATTAGGTATCTTCTTTCTACTACACATTTTTAGACTCCGCACCAATTAAAACACGCCATTTGGCCTCCGCACCGCGTAACGGGAACCGCTCTTTACGTCGGGTCCTCTTTATATTTGGTTCGTGGCCTAAGCTAACCCTCTGCTTCCCTTCTATCCTCATTTGTAGCCGTGGCCATCAGAACGAGAACAAAAGCACATCGCAATGGCTCTGATTGTATCCGGAATGTAATTTGTCCTCGCATTTTCGGCTTGACATTTGATATTTTTCTGTTGTGTATTTTAATTGGAAAATTCCGGAAGAGGTTAGGCCGGCCAGGGTATTATGGGGCGTGAGGTACAATTTTATTTATTCTATTGTTTTTAGTTGTTACGTATGTATATATATATATATGGAATTTGGAATTAACATGTTTTCTAGAATTTATGTTATGTTTTTTGTATGTGCTGAGGTTCCATCCTTTGTTAACGACAGCCTTATGAAAGATGGCTTATGCACTTCACTATCACAAGCCCTTGTGGGGTGGTTAGACCTTTTAGTCTGCAGTTCCATTGTTTCAGATTAGGTTATACCTGTACATACCAATTGTGCTTATAACCAAGTAGATAATTTATTAATCAGATAGATGTAACATGTTACTTGAAACACAACAACTGGGGCTTTCAGGGTTTATAGTGGAGAAACTACGTTATGAATATTGTCTATATAGATCTAGTTTGTTTCTTATATATAGGCTTGTTGTAGATAAATATTTATCTCGTAGAATTTCGTATGTTTACCGCATCGTTTTTCTTACCCAATCTCTAGCCTACGTGAACATCCTTATTTGGCGTCCTACAAAAAGTCCATTAGTGAGACAAGCATATAACCGTGTGATATACAAGAGACTGGTAGTAATAACTCACGGGAGAATAGCAAAAAAGGGTAGGTACCTACGTCACGCCCACATCCAAGATCGCCTATAAATCAATGAGCTTGAATGGATCTAATACATGGAACGATTAAACTTGGCTTTCATGCTATGAATCACTGATTTGATTTCGATGCCACAGTGTAGGAATTTAGAAGGTTTAGATGGTAAGAATTTATGTAATGGTAAATCTAAGAAATTAAATCTTCTGCTCTTACAATCACTTGGTAATAGGGATATACTAACGTCTAACGTTACATGAATCGCAATATATAGATTATGTGGTGTGGGAGTATAATAGGGTTATTTCATAAAATATCTCAACAGATTCGTAAGGTTTTCATCATCAATATTCCAACATCTCATAATATTATGACCACATACTCAAAATTTCAATGTTTATTAAAAACTTTTTCTATGTACCTACATATCTTCAGAAAGTTATATACGTCTGTTGTTAGGTTTAATGTATATAGGATATGGGAAAAATACTTTAGATATAAGTAACTTTGGGACTCTTCCTACACTGTGACAAAAATGCCAGTGATACGAAAATTACGACAGTAGACCTATCAATTGCAAGACTATTAAATGCCTAACAGTATCTCAGTCGTTATACTTCAAAGTCAAACTTTGTATTAGTATCATCCGAAATGACGTTACCTTCATAGAACACGAAAAGTCGTAAAGTTTGTCAGATTAGATGCTCATGGTATCTCGTAAAATCGATATAAAATATTTTATGGTGACGTTTCGAGATTTTGTAATATTTGTCTTGTTGGGAAATTCTTTCGTAAGTGACGTTTTACCTTTTTGATGAGAATGTTTACGCACAAAGTTTTACATAATGGTTGAATATGGTATTAAATAAATTAGAGAAACAACAAACGCGTTCACGACCATTAACCCTTGCAGGGTAGTCAGAGGTTCAGGTTTCCATCTCCGCAGTTGCGAAGGCAGTAATTCTATGGGCATCTCGAACCTACGTGTTGACCTGAGTCTGTACTCAATGTGACAGGTGCTAAGCCGTGTCTCCATGTATAAGCACTAAACATACATAGTAAATTTTTCAAATTGAGACATAAATTTTATCTTATTATTATGTAAATCATGTAAGATAGGCTCAGGTGGCGTGCTTTGTTGCAGGCCCTATATCCCTGATGTAAGTAAGTACATATTATGTAAAAAATACAACATTATGTATCTAAGTGAACAAACACAACAACAACACACAATATAGTCATTCAATTACAAAAACTTTATCATAATAGAAACTAGTAACAATGAAATTAAACAAGACCAAATTATAGTAGCAGCCCATTATACTGCAAGACTTTCGTGTATTCAAATTTTACGAAGTCACGAAAAAATCCAAACACGGGATTTTACTACTACTATAACCGGAACTTATTTACTATGTTTCAACTTTCTATTCTTTGATAGGTAGATAGTTTATACATATATACACATCACGACCGATTCCCTGTAGAGGGATAGGCAGAGATCACGGATCCCCATCTGTCCCGATCCTGGCAAACCACTTTCGCTTTATTGACACTCATACACACTTGGTGGTTATAGGTACTTCTAACAGTACATAGTACCTTGTTAGTAGTGAAAACCGGACGAGTTTCACGTAAACATAAATACATACACTTCACGATTTCTGTATATATTGTGTCGGGGTAGTCAGAGGTTTGAGTGCCCATCTCTGAAATTTCAGACGCATGTTAGGTATGGACCACACGAAGCCCGGATACTGGATAGACCCAACGCGATAGGTGGTGAACCAAACCGCTGTTTATAGGCAATGGTTTTTTAAAGAGAGACAGGTATCCTCACGATGTTTTCTGTCACCGTTAGCGAATGTAAATGAAAGAACACATTGTTATCATCAAATTGGTATATGGCCTTGCCGGTATTCGAACCTAGGACCTTTCTTTTAAGAAACCATAGGTTTTCCCTACTATGCTACATCATTTCGTAATCGTCACGTAAACAGCCATATAAAACTTCAATAAATTCAACACAGATCTTTCGAGATAATCCCGAAATCAAATCTGGTCAGCTGCACAACTATTTGTATGCAAAACAAATAGCGTATTTATGCAATGAATGCGTGTTAACGAAATATCGATGAAAGATCGTAATCGGATAGTTGTTGATTTATGACGTGTTTGTTACTAAATTTGTCACGTCGATTTTTATTCGATGCGGGATAACATCGTTAGCGTATCGATCTTTTGATCGAATGAATGGAGCTAATCAATCAAACGATGCATTTATTGAATTGGTAAAAATATTTTTATGTTGAAAAACTGTGCGTGAGTTCCATTTTAATAATTGAATGATATACGAATAGTTAGAAAAAGAGTAACTAGAAAGAGTTATTAATATAATAATTGTGCGATGATTATAAAAGATAAATGGTATGATCTTATTTCTGATAACCATTATCAAAAATGCGAATAGTTATTTATAAAACGTAGAAAGACAAACTAAATATTTATAAAACATTAAAAGTATCCTTAAAATTGTGGTAAGAACCGTGAAGATGGATTCTTAATTTTAAGTTAGGTTTCGCCAAAACCAGCTATCTTATAATCCATATACTCTAGTATTATTGTCCATTAAGGTTATATTTACCTCTTCATGCCTTATATAATGAATAAGTATTTTTTATGCACATAACTGAAAGGGTTTTGTACATCTGTCCACTCCACCAACAATTAAAATTTGCCCAAACAAAACACGTCTTACAGCTGTTTTTAAAAATTGCATTGAAAAAACAATTGAAACCCAACCAGGTGCATTTGTTTCTCTAATTAGTAAAACTCTCACATCGAACCATAAGACGATTATCGTTAGTGCATTAAAGAATCGCGATTTATATTCGATATGAAACAATTGTGATCACGTATGTTGGAGTAATTAAATCGGAAAGAACAGAGATTGTATCGAACAATGCGATGCGAGCAACCGTCGGTACCTCGGTTCGGTTGTGCCGACAAATTGCTTTTATTCGCCTGCTTTGTTAGGGTACTGCAATTAAATTATTTTATTTTGTTGTTAATTTCACGTGAATTTAAAGATAATTATCCTTTTTTACGTCGCCAGAGGATCTAGTGTCTAGTGTACATGTTCTGACTATTTACTTTTCCTTAACAGTTCAATAACCAGTTTCTTCTGGATTATTAATGATAATATAAGACACCTAAAGAATAGAATACGGTAATAAACCATCAAACAGTGCAAGCCTTAAGCTTTTAGTTACTTCATTTCAAATTGTACCTAATTTAATATTGTTACAACAATAAATCTTTAAATTTATAAAATTATATAATAATTTGTAAAAAGAGCCCATACTGATTGACACTAATGTATTCCTAAACATAATTACAACATTTACTCAAGTATATATGAAAAGCTAATGTAACCAACACTATAGTAAAGAAAACTATCTGTCCTACATTGAACTACTTGTACATTTCCCAACTGGACTTACTCCCTTTTCACTTAAAGTATCAATTCCTCAGACACTTTTCACTTACACCTTGAATACTGACACAATTGTTACACGTTGTCACAATAGTACTAAGTCGAACAACTCGCTCAAAGCCGATTCAAGTAATTTAAAAAGGCAAGAAAAAGCCTAGCAATTAGAGAATGTAATGAGCTCTAATTACGCAGGCTGACAGGTGACAGAGGTACTGTGTTTCATTGTGCTTCTTCGGTATTCGATTCTCCTATAGAATTGGTTCTGAACGTTTACGATTTACTACGTTAAGGAGTTTAAGGTTTGATAGGATGAGTAATAATGCTTGATTTATACTATATACTGTTACTAGTTAAAATGCATACGTGCTTTATAATTTTACTTAGTGAAAGGTAAAAAAGAAATAATGTATTACATTGACATAAATACTACGTAAATTTTGTAAACAGACAATCAATAACAAACCTATGAACTAAATGTTACTTTAGTTTACCTACAATAATGTTGTAATATTGTAGAAAAGCGCCTTTTTAATATACACAGGTACCGACTCCTCGTTAATACATTTCTAGGTAGGTGCTCAAAGGCTTGAATTTCCATTTTCGTATCTACTCAGGTTTTTGTGCACCCAAAGCTTACATTAGACCAGATAGTCTGTATTTTCTGAATAAATTACTACACATCAGTATTTTTCTAACCATAGAGTTCTATAATTGAACAAAACTTATCCTTTTAAAGTAACGTACGCCTAGCAACGTAGGCTTTTAAATTAAAAAGCTATAAAAGATCGATAATGAAAAAGAGCAATCGATTGCAGTTTGGAGTGTACCCACTTCGGTAGGAGAATCGGCGCCCCGTTTGCTACTTGAATAACAATGACCCAACATATAAATTTGTTAAATGCCCCTCAGGGAGACGCGGCGTGAATTTGTAATGTTATCTCGCTGCATTGCTAAGAACGAATTACTCTCCTACTTTACGATTTGGACTAAACGGCTTTTTGGCCGGAAGTGGGATTTCGTAATACAGAGTACTTGGAAAGATATACTTTACTTGATTATACTACAGTTATAGAATACTATTTGTGCTAATAGAACGTAACCCGTTGTATTTCTCGCAACTTACTTACTTACACAGGATAAAACTGAGGGACTTGCTGTAATATTATGTCCCGTACTAATCTGGGAAGTAAAAAGAATGCTAACTAGTTTCCGTTCTTCGTGGCATGGCGTTAGAGGTTACTATGGGACTAGGGGTAAATGGAATATATTGAGCGATGGGCTAGCAACATGTCAGCAATGTTCCATTATGACTTCGCAATCCCAATTGATTCATGTGAAAAAGTGATATATTAAAAAGTGAATCAGGAGATATGATTGTGACCTCGAAAGGGACTAGATTGTCTGGATGTGTATGAATGAATTTGCTATAAATAAAATCTATTAGACGGTAGTAACAAAGGCAATACTTTGTTTTATAAAAAAATTAACACGTTTAGTTTTACCATTTTCTTATATTACTAGGCGATATGCTATATATACTATATATACCCTGGCATCAGAATGAATGTAGAACATCCGAACTAAATAAATTGCAACCACTATATATTGCGCTTGATATGACGAGAGCTAGTATCCGGAAAGTATAATGTTCGTGTTTATTTGGGTATGAAGATTGATTGATTGATTTGACTTTTCCGGATGACGCATAAACCGCGTACGAAGCACCCTTTTTCTATCATAAAACCCTGTTGTGTCATTTTCTGCAATATAGTACTATTTATATATCAAAGGTACCACTAATCTCAAACGTGACAAATCTCTCACTACTTTCCTAAGCATCTCGTAAGTATCTCGTTCGCGATATATATCGGAACAATGCTATTTAGCTCCAATTCTAAATGCAAAGCGAACATATCGAGGAGTGGCGGTGGAAATAGCGAACAGCCAACGGTCGATGCACTTGGGCGCCTCGCGTATTTATAGAGGAGATAGGGTTTTAAGCGGCTTTGCTTGGCTACCTTATGTATACTTCTATATGGGTTTGTTGAACGAAATGAAAAAATGAACGGGATATCTAAGCTCTACTTTATGTATATATTTACATGTATATTGGTTTGTTGAACGAAATTAAAAAAGAGCGGAATATTAAAGCTCTTATTTACAATAACTAAATCCAAATAGCCAAACGATAGTATATTTCAATATTAAAATGAAATGATTATTAGTATATGAACGTTCTTTTATAAGAAATGGGATATATTGAGACAAAATAAGGTAAAAGGAAGAAGAAGGTCATACTGTACAACTGTATGAAGATTATAATATAAGCGTAATCAAAAAACAATTTATTTTTTAATGTTTTTTCTTTAAATTATTTTAAGATAATAATTTTATTTCTTAAAATTGGGGTGAACAGAACTTTGCAGACATGAAAACATCTTTGTCACTTATTAGCATGTATAATGGAGCTATTAAATTGATATTCCAATCTTGTAATGTAAAATATCATAATCCAAGTATTTAACCGTTTGATACAAATACCTAACCTAAAATCTCATTCACACAACACAGACAACACAAACATAATAAACAGCGAAGCCACTCAAAAGATTCCCCTATTTGTTACTTTCTTGCAAAACGAAAAAGACAAATGGAAATCCTTGTGACAGGCAAACACAAAATCATTAATAACACTCTGTCATCTGTTCTATATTTTAGTACCATGTCTTGAGGTGACATTTCCCTCTTGCAGGCTTAAGATAGGTCGCCCTTCAGCCTTTGTCACCAGAATATTCGGAGGGATAGACGCCAGACACGATGACCATAAACTAGAGGAGGCAGTTCTCTGTTTGAATTCTGTATACATTTATTTGATCAAATGTTTCTTGGCTGCTTAAGATGTGACACAGAGCTTCGATCAAATGTTTGTTTGATTGAGATGTGTAAGAGCTGGAAATTTAGTTGTTACCATTTTTATATTCATGTACTTGAGTTATTATTTCAGAGTGGAGAACACCTTAAAGACACAATATGCCTTCAGCCACTAGACCAGTCGGTAAATATCTCTATAGGGGTCCTGATGACATTAATATGGAGTTTAGACGACCTCCGTGGTGCGATTGGTTAACCACCTGAACGCTAATTGTGACGTCCCAGGTAAGATTACCGGTAAAGGCAGAGTTAAGAACTACTCTGTCCGGTGTGCAGTCAGTATTTATTTACATATACTGTTTATGTAGTTATCTATGCATGATGAGTATATATTTCTTAAATATACGTTGACTAGTACCCTTAACACAAGTCTGTCCTTAACAAGGGCACAGATAATAAAATACTACACAAGGGGCTAGTTCATTTGGTGTAATTGTGTCCTAAAATATTGTAGTTTCCTAGCATAATATATCTAATAAAACAAATTACGCTAACCCCTTAGTCTATTATCGTCTATACTGGGCTTGGCTTTGAGTAGTAGCCATCAAAAATCCAAAGACTTATATGATCCATACTTCTACACCAACTTTTTCAATACTTACCTATACAACATTTAATACAAACAAACACTCTCTATCCTTGCCTTTGCCATAGCATCGCTTGCGCATAGCAATTAACGTCGACCCTGAGGCTTACGACTCATTACACGTCCTATCTGGATTAGTGACTAATTATAAACACACTAGCTACTAGACGGGGCGGTTAGGTCCTTTGTTACCTCTGATTTATCACAACTTGTACGGATAATGCTTGTTTTGTAAAGTAATTTATGGTGTAAAGAAGCTTAAGAGTCTTAAGGAGCAAAATATTGTATTGATGTTTGCTTGTAGGAATAAGGATTTGATTGTTTTAGATTGTGATTGTAGTCCCTTACAGTGTGAAGTAAATATACATACACATTCATTAAAATCCTTATTCCTTACCCTTTTGGGAGGAGAAATCTTTTGAGACATGAAAACATGCTTGATTATTTATTAGCATGAATATTGGGGGTTATGATGTCCTATAGAACAATTGTGACAGGTTTTTATTTATTTATAAATTGGTACACAAACATAAAACAGTCATATTTTAAACTACAAGTTATATATACAAGTTGGTTCTAAAAATCCAGATTGTAATCCAAAACAGTGTACACAATATGCCTTTTACATACAAGGTTGCTCTATAAGTAAATATACCAACTACTTTACACCTTAGTATTTACTAACTTATAACTTGGTATTTACTTTTTTCTTTAATAAGAGTCTGTAGAATTGTCGACAAATGGTCTAGTTAATACTACAAAACTAATAAATGGCTTAGGAAATTTTACATCTTCAAGGTCTTGTTCACCCCGAAAAGAATTGAAGAAACTAAACATATCCACATGTGTATGAATTTCAAAGTTAGACGAAGCTTAAAATTTCCGTACACACACTATGTTATTAGCATCCAATCCACCCCTAGCATGAATAGCGTCCTAATGAATGACGTTTGCGATTCGCTCGTGTCCCTATAATTAGCGAACGACCTGTCATTCAAAGCTCAACCATATCGCGAATTAAATCAACATTCGGATATCATTGACAAACACCGCTAGTAGTTTATGGATAATATCTGTTTGTTTATGAACGGGTTAGTGCGTTTATTCAATTTAAGCTTTTGGATTCGTCGTTATCTATTAGGCGATGGGTTAAAAAGCTGGTATAAATAGTTTGCTCCAATGTTATATGACTGAAGTGATATTAAGTCTCTGAGGTTCTATCTTAGCTGAAAGGGACTAAAGAACTTGACTGATGTTGAAATATGTATGGATGTTTGTGGAGTAAATTCATAGCAGTTCGTTACATATGTATGAATATCAACGAAATGTTCAATGCCAGGCATGGTAAAAAGGCGCTGTAAAAAATAAGCTTTGACAAGTCCATATCAATCGATTTCTAATAATTTAGTATGATTTTCAAAGATTCTTCATATTAATTGGTTTTATTATATTCATGTGACACATATATGTGGTAAAGAAAGGCAGATGTATCCACCTTTCTACACAAATCCCACACCGACAATGGTTATCAATAGCTCCTTATATGCACATAGATTACCATCACAACCAAACAACTACATGCTTAATGAAACGCGTAATTACTTTGTATGTAATTGAACATGCATTCGCTCCTTAAGCGTGTTCACATACGTCCTTCCTTTTGTAGGACCGATAATCGGACCGACTTTTCCTTCGAATCTTGTTTTGAAAATTCTATCAATTGGTACATAATATATATATTTATATATGCCTCTATCAATCGTTACGTAATTGTATAATGGTCTATATTTCAACTAATTTAACATACTAAAAACATAGTCGTACATGTACTATACGTGATCTCTACCTACCTCTATTCCTAATAGTATTGAAATAAAAGAAAGAAAGAAAACACTTTATTGACTGCATCTATACACAATCATAACCAAACATTAAAATAAAATGGAGTTTCAATGCAGTGAAAAGCTGTTGCCTCAGTTTACCATGCTAGGCTGCATCACAGGTCCTCCGTCAGCACCCAATTCGGAATCACTACCTCCTTCTTTTTGCTACAAAAAACGGCCACCGATTATCGGTCGTGTGCAGGCATGGTTAACAAAGTTCGCGATGAGTTTTGTTCTAGTTGCGATGCAATGGGCCCTGAACGGGTTGTTATTGGGAATTAATTGGGGCATGTGATGCGCTTAATTGTTTCTCGTTTTACTCACACGGGGGCGCTAATGTACGTTCTTATTGTGGTAATGCATAGGTTTAGGACTGTAGAGGCTTTTAGGGGAGTTAGAGGTTTGAGTAGCGACCTTTTTATAAGGATCTTTCATTTTGTATAATATCTTATGTTTCACCATTCGTATGTAGGTATCTGACAGAATGGTGAGTCCGGCGCTGTTTACAAATACTGGCTATTAATTAATCAGAGGGTGTCGTATCTTTAACCTCTTCTCAAATCGTCTTCATCATAATTTTCTTTTACCTCATCCCAAACCATTCTATATTTTTCGTCTTCTATAAGTAATAATATATATATAATATATAATAATCTTCTTGGTTACTCTTACCTTCTCTATTGGTATTATAAACGCAATGTGAAAATTTTACAACGAATAGATCCATTGATTCTTAATCCTTCAATCACCTAAGACATCAAAGAAAGAATGGCAGCTAGTTAGCATTCTATTTAGGTCAGATCTAGAACGAAAATTATCGTATACTTCTCCTTATATCTCTAAGCAAATACCTAAGTAAGTAAGTCGACCTAAAAACACACTAAAATAGCTTAGCGTAAGCAAACACCGAACCTTCCTGATAACCATTATCTAGGCTGCCGTGCCTGAAATACATTTAGCACCTTTCGGTATATACTGGTAAGAATTTACGTCTTCGTTTCAGAACTTAACCGTCTAAGTTCAACTTAAATATACTTAGAATGGATAATAAGTTTAAAGAACCTATCGTTACACTACTTCTAAATTCATGTTGTTGGGACAAATATAGTTAGAATCTTAATAAAATTGGTGACAGAAGCTAGCGTATCAACGAAAAATATCTCAGTAAGTTACAAGATAAGTAGGCCCATTTTTTAACATGTCATTATTAGATAGCTTAGAAACCTGTTGCCAATAAATGAACTACTTATTATTTCCTCCATAAACGATAGTTATGTTAAAAGTGACTAAGGAAATGTAGTTTTTCTAAGATCTAGACCACCCGCCTACCTCTAGTATGTCTGTAATACAAACATGATTTGACTCTACGGTCTATTGCAAAATGTAGTCTCAAATATCAAGCTTATTACAAGCTACATTACAGAAATCAACAAAGGAAATGACTGTGCTAACATCGCAAACTGCAATGGATGTTTTTAATGTTCTAATATTAAGCTAAATCGGTGCTTATTTAGGTTAATTTCTTGCCATTTTCTCTTGCTAACTTTTTGGAGATAAATGTTCCTTGCATAACTGGTTTTTGTGGTAATTATGTAAACCATCTTCTGTTCTAATCTCGGAATTAAGGAAAATGATAATATGCTGCCTTTCTTCTCAGTACCTATGCAAAGCTTGCAGCTATATTACAAAGTAGGAACTAGATTTCCTTATATAGCTTAGGGCCACTTTTACCAAATCGTAATTTTCTTATAACGCAATATAAAAAAACTGTGTGGTTTGGTAAGCTTCACGTGTCTATCCTTTCGAGTATTTACAATACCATCCCAGAATAAAGTTATAATCCCTTAGTCGCTTCTTACTGCATACGACAAACAAGACAAGATTATTTTAGTGTTTAAAAAATAAAACTTATTTACTTTGGCTTCTTTCGTTTTCTTTATGCAAAGCGTTCGCCATAAGACTATTATTAATGAGCTCTTCTGAGATTTTTAATTGTTCTCGTAATAGTGGTGTTGTTTAATTTGCTGATTTATAGAGTAGATTCCCTTCAGTGTCGCTGACCGGAGTGACAAATGGTCCTTTGTTTAATTATTCACTCGAACAGGGAAAGTGGGTCAAGCAAGTTTTGTTTTTCAAAAGGCTTCTTTCCCTGCCTTTTTAAATACTTAGAACCAATTTGTTGTTCATTAAGAATGCATATTATTACTTCCTAGATCATTTACTATGATTTTTTTGGTAAACAATCGAGATTGACATTAAAATATTGATTTTAGATTTACTTAATGTTTTTTATTTAGATTTCATTTGGTTTTCATATACTAACGTTGCAACTGTGATCGAAGTTTTTCTAATTAATATGAAAATATGAGTAACTGTTCTGTATAATTCTACAATAAAAAATTTTTGTTATCTACCTATTTCTCATAAGTCATAATCGATCAGTCGGTGTCAGTAAGCATCACAAAATTACACTACTTTATCCAAGATGAATAAGAACAATAAGAATTTATCCAATGTGTATGCATAAGTATTTAGACTTCATTTTCTATACAATATACCTATGCTTTAATCATTACATCATCTCACTACCTTACAAAGCTCTCAAAGTATCTAATTCTCACATAAACGTCAGTAGCAATATCCAATTCTCTCAGACAATTACAGTGAACTAGACTTTTTATGGCTTGGCAAACTGAACATTTTATTGTTTCACATTAAAGCCAATTGACTTAGCCTCATCTTGATTGGCCTGCCAAGGCTATTTCGTCTTATTAACCTGGGGCCCAAGTCTACTAATGCTATTGCGAAATCGTAGTTCAATCGCAATTCAGTAACGGTGTGAAGTTATTAGTATAGCAAAAGTGACATATTTCGCCATTTTTGGATGTCATTAATGGTGATATATGACACATTTGCTACTGTAGTAGTTCAATCACACTACATTCATCATCATCATCAGCCTGTATTAATCCACTGTTGGACATAGGCCTCCCCCAAATGACGCCACTTCTCCCTGTCAGTGGCCGCTCGCATACATTCGATGCCGGCCAACCTGCGCAGGTCGTCTTCCCACCTTGCCGGGAACATTACTGAAGTGTGATTGAACTACGACTTTGCTATAACGAATTAGTGGACTAAGGACCCTGGTTTTAGGAGCTGTAACAACTTAGTTTATCAGCACTTCTAAGACTAGTTACTAGTGCTTGTAGTGACTATTGTAGTGGGTTTAAAGACACTTAGGGTAGTAATGTTTATGTAAAGGGTAGAGAATTATATGAGTAATTTAAGTGTGATTCTGACATGTTGTAAAAGGCTAATTGATGACTATTGCCTCTGGTTTTATATGCAAAACTACATTGATTTTATAGTCCAAGTACGTGTTCGTAGTATTGTTTCAGTTGTAGTATGATCATAAAGTTTTATCTCCATTTTGAAGTTTCAGAAAGGTAATTTTGGTTTATATTAAGACTATATTACATGAAAATTGAAAACATACGTATAGAAAAATTGTGACAATAGAATTGCCTATTACCGCCGTATGTGTATGCGTTGTCAATGAGACGAATGTTGATTGTCAGGATCGAGACAAATAGGTATCCGAAATCCCATTCCTCTATAGGGGATCAGTTGTGATGCATATGTATGTATTATGAATATAATTCTGGAAAAGTAGCAATAAAAATACATGAACGAAATGTTCGAATACTACAGAAAAATAAGATGAGGGAGAACATCATGATCAACCTACTTGTACCGCGAATAGGTAATGGTCAGTGCTTGTAAATGGCGACACGGCTTACCACTTGTTACATTGAGTACCGACTATCTGGTCAACACCTGAGTTTGAGGTGGCCATAGAATTACTATCTTCGCAATTGCAGAGACACTTGAACCTCTGACTACCCCGCAAGGATTAAGGTCGTGAACTCGTTAAGTACGTCCGTCTTTCGTTTATTTGACCCACAAGACTTTTATGTTCATCTAATACGTACAAAGACCACTAGTCATTAAGGAGCGAATGTCTCTTTTAGCTTCGCTTTGTCTTAGTACTTCACTTCGTTTTACACGCCTTTGAACTGAGTAACTTACTTTACACAAAAGTATAACATGAAAACCATATAAATACTCACTATACATACATTACCCTTAACACAAGTCTTAAATGAACTTACCAAGGGGCTAGTTCAATTGGTGTAACAGTGTCCTAAATATTATTGTTATAAATAAAATTATATTATTCATATGTAAGTGAGTATTAAAGTAAGTACATACTTACTATACATATATTTAGTATAAATTTTAATAACTAACGGGACTTATCGCGTATGTTTTCATATAATAAAGTTACCTTTATATAAAAACACGCGATAAGTCCCGTTAGTTATTAATCATGAGTATAAATCGCGAATCTCTTAAAACTATAAATTTTAAGATGGACAGAAGCTCAATGAGCATTTTGGTATTAACAGTATTAGTATAGTTATAGAATATACGTGATATTTGGATTTTATCTATCAATAAATTGCATTATATTAAGTTCCTTTGAAGTAACCAACGACATGTTATTATAAGTAAAAATATTTATATCAGGGTCGAGCAATGAAATAGGCTAACTGAAAAACAGTAAAAGGTTATATAACATTACAGATGTTCAACTTTCAAACGTGTATGAATATTTTTGAAATTTAAACGAACATCCATGGCATTTTTACTAGCATTTATACAACATATAAATATCAAACCTAGGAAGGTAGACAGATATCTAGAAACAATAAAATTCCTGACCCGTGCAAACTTCTTTCAACTCATTAACATCCATTCCTCTCCTCATGTCCCCTCATACACTCGGCGGTTATAGCTACTTCTATTCTATTTATACTAATTACCCGTACTTCCGACATTACTCCGCAATTAGTAGCATATTTCCTTTGCAAACATCTTTATGTTTTCTCTTGAACTTGTGACATATTCCGCTAATATGCCAGTCCAATACGTCACAGTAATAAAACCGTATCCCGTTTGATAATTGCGACTGTCAAGAGATTTATGCTCCTTTCGCAGAAAAGTCATAAAGGGTCAGCTGTCAGTCTTGGTAAAGATGTTTCTGGGAATTATTTCAAACTGACATTTTGGAATGGGGCAATATGTCGTGAGGTACCTTTATCTGAAAATGGGATATACATATGTACGTACGTTTAGATACCAATGTTAAAAGCTGAAGAATCATAACTGATTTACCTTTGTTTTAAATTAGAGTATACAAATGGCGAAGCATGTTCAATATTTAATAAAAAGTAATCCTTTTTTCTTCAACTACATAAAAACAATGAATCTATTTAATCTTTTGGATAATTCAGACGACGATCTTACGTTACGTTGGGTATATTAATCTTAACCTGACAGTAAAAATGACCGAAAACATGTAAAATTTACACATTAATACAGTAAGAATTACACAATTCTACGTAGTTATGTACCAGAGTCTCTTCTCCAGGATCTAGCTCATAATTAGTCTGCAAGCAAGGTCCTAATAAGGAAACAAACACTGAACGTTGTTGTCGCTTACCCAAGACTCCATAGGCCTAATTGCCAAAGTTACTGAGCCGGGATGTTGGTGATTAATGCAGCATCCTCTCATTTATACAGCCATTTAAGATGTTATGACAATAAGTTGAATTAGTTAATGGTTCGACTAATCACTAATTCAGTAGCGTCGATAATCTTCGAACGACGCTATGGTTATAACAAAAGTTTCCAAACAACCTAGCCTAATACATATAATTAAGTATATTAAAAGATATTAACTAACAGCATAAATACAAATTTTCTTACGTCCTTTAATCCCTATGAGGATATACAGCAGATTTTTAGCGTTCATGACATGTTGCTAGTCATTGCTCAATAGATTCAATTGACCCCTAGTCCTTTAGACGCCTCCTGCGATATGCCAGATAGCTAGCATTCTTATATGTTTCAGACTAGCAGAGGAATAGTAAACCAATAACATCTATAGTGACTCAATAACCACAATTAGCTAGCTTCTTGTCCAATAGAAACACCCTTAGTCGCCTTTTTCATTAAAAAAGGCAGTTAGTACGCATTCTATTTATATCCCAGATAAATACAA
This sequence comes from Leucoptera coffeella, assembly GCA_030578115.1. Lineage (NCBI taxonomy): Eukaryota > Metazoa > Arthropoda > Insecta > Lepidoptera > Lyonetiidae > Leucoptera > Leucoptera coffeella. Next base: position 99,930 of record JAMBLF010000318.1, on the reverse strand, counting down.
GACCTAGTATCAATAAACTAGTGTGCTTACTCGTATTTTATTATGACATACTTCGAGTCAGCTGTCTGTTGAACGCTTTGGTTTGATGTATGGCGAACGGTGCTCATCTATTTCAACTCGGGACAGATTTTATAGGCTTGTAAAATGAACTTCTTGGTGGTTCTGTAAAGGCTTATATCGAGCAAATTCTGTTACTAGAGAGAATAATGTCAATTTATTTACTTACTTTTTTACCACATCCATAATTTTTAGGGATATGTTTTAATTACGTAACATAAATGGCAAGTCTATCTATTATATGTGATTTAATTGATTTAAAGTATGTATTTGTGTTAAATATAAATCTGTATACCATACATTACATATTTCGACTACTAATCCTTGTGTGGGGTACTCAAATATTTACCTATCCACTCCCGCAATTGCGAAGTTGGTCATTTATGTCAGGTTGTTCTATTATTCTCCCTCACCTGAAAACTGTATAAATAAATCGAAACAATACACTTAAATCCTTACTATACCTACCTCTACATAAAAACTCAGCGGTTACAAGAACTATGCAAATGTGTTACGTTTCTTTTTCAGTTGCTAATTACAAAATGCTTTGTTCTAAAGGCAGTACTTTATCGAATCGTTTGCATTTCGTTCGTGAGATAGCGATCTCCCCAGTTTTAGCTATTGTTTGGAAATGAGAGCTAAGAACAGTGTTTTTGTTATGCAATGCCATTTGAATAGATATTACGGTGTGAGAATACACACGGTATTGCTCAGTTTTATATTGAGTTATGCGAAACCCTTCTATTCTCCAAATAGACCTTTGAATCAGTATAGATAACAAAGATTTCACAGCTTTATTAAAGATATAGTGTGCAAGCGGTAATGGAGTATTGCACATTAAGTTTTTAAGCATAGGAGCTACCATTATTTAGAATCTTGTTCCTGTTGAACGAACAAGTAAATACTTGTGACATAACTTGAACACGCGATATACTGTTAACAGTGTAAGCAATTTGTTATTCTTATTATTTAGGTATGAATTACATTAAGTGAAAATGGTTATTAAATCTATGAAGTTCTTAATCATCTGAACTCATTAACATATTTCAACCACTTACTCTTGTGTGGATCCCTACAGCTTATTTAAACTATAGCACCTTTTAATCAAACCCACATTCTTCTATCCCATCGAAAAGGCTCTATGATATGTATGCCATATATTTATTTGTTTTACGACCAGCCGGAGTCCTAAAAGTCGTAAAGCTATGCTGCGATCATAAAACGTCGCGTCTAATATTATATTTGCGGGCTCATGTCACATTGTGTACAAGCTATAAATGTTCCAATTGTTATCTTGCGCATATTATTTGCGCGATAAAACGAGCATTGATGTTTATGCGTGTAACATTCATTCGAACGTAACAAAACGTAAGTAAGTAAACGTTAAATGTAAGTATGAGGGTTACGTTTAAGATTGTTCTGAAACAAAGAACTAGAGTAGATTTAGGTTATTATGAAAGTCTATGGTTCTTTTGATTACTTTTCTTGAAATAGTTAATACCGAGATAGTAACTAATTACAGGTACACAGTAAGATCTTAATCGAGCGCAAATAATCAAATAAAGGTATTGTGCAGTTTAGTATACATATATTCAAAATTGGTTTTAATAAATATTATCCACGTAATTAGCTTAAAGTAACTTAAGTGCACCTATAAGTATATTTAAGTGGTACCAAAAGCTTTCTACATTAGCATTCCTACATATTTATAAAAGCCTCAATTCAGATAGTACTTATATACATCTTACAACTGTGCAAATCTAAAAAAGCAAAGCAAGATTTATTTTATTTATGCTTATAGTGACACATAGAATAACAATATTTTCTATTTGACAAGACCCATATTATTCTTCGGAAGATTGATTGAGACTTATTGGATGCTGTCAAAAGGTTCTAGAAATAGTGCAGAGGGTTTACTCAATTGCACAGCTAGGAGTATAAAGTTATATTGTATTTGTATAGTATTATGTTACGAGTACCTAAACCGTGTCATTCGATTCGATTTATGAGTTTTATTTAAGGATTTGGTAACGGTATATAAGCCTTCTGACAATTAGCTTTATTGTTTTCGTTGCGACACTTATTTTGGATTTTATATATATAGTATATATAAGTTCTGGAATAATTGTAAGAAATGTTATACTAATGATATTTCTTTATTATATTATAATGACTAACGGAAAATAAGTCTAAAACGTTCTATGCATTCGGATTTTTACAATTAAAGGATAATTATTATGTGCGTATATTCTAATTTATAAGTGTATTATCATAGTATTGACTATGATACATAATATTATATTTCAACATTAGATTATTTAAATAATTAATTTATACAGGTTAGTAAAATAAACATAAACCATTAACTACTTAAACTTTATGCCATCATTATTTAACTATAACATACATATATACACATCACGCCTGATTTCCTGTAGAGGGTAGGCAGAGAACACGGATCCCCATTTGTCCCGATCCAGACAGACCACTTTCGCTTCATTGACACTCATACATCTTCTCATACACACTGGGCGGTTATAGGTACTCCTAACGTCAATTAAATAATTATTTTACTATAAATCCATGCAAATATTCACGAAATCACTGAGTCAACGAAGATAGCCTTCTGCACTGCATTCCAAGGTTACGTACGAGGCTAGAGATATGTATTGGAAATTAAATTGTCAGAGAAACGATAAAACGGTTTCATCGGGTGGTTTTTGTGCTTCGTTTCAGTTCAGTGCGTTTCAATGGCTGTAACCTACCCTTAGGTATTGGTAGAACAAAGAAATTTGGCAGCGAAGGAACATCTTTTATGGAGTGTATCTTTAAATGAATAATTTCGTAAATAGAATTGTGACTTGATGCTTTTCCGCTCAAAATGTCGTAGGTGTATATTAACGAGTAATGTGAACTCTCAATATTTTATTTTAATTACCCTATCATACATAATCGGCAGTTAAAGGTCTTCTATTGTCCTTCGTTTTAAATATGGCGTTTATGTAACTGACTAATATAAATGTATTAATGTATTCGATGGACGGGGCTAACTAAACAATTCGCTAACAACCAGTCACTTATACATCAGAATAAATGAAAGTTACACGAAAAGGGTATTTAAATAAATTTAATTGCACTTGATTTGGCCTTTCATTTTTGCTACCAGAGCCCAATGAAACAATAAACCACTAACGCAACGAATTGATTGTATTTCATAAATCCGATCAGCACAATTAGTGCCGAACTAAAGTGGTCACTGAAGCGGAAAGAGGGATTTTACTGCAGAACGAAATTCAGCTATATTGTTATCCTTACATACATACATACTTAGGTACGTTTTACGTTTGTTTACTTACAGAGAGGTAGCTAGAGATCACGGATCCCCATTTGTTATGGCGACCTCCGTGGCGCGATCGGTTAGACACCTGAACGCTATTCGTGGGGTCCCGGGTTCGATTCCCGGTGGAGGCAGAGTTAAGAACTACGCTTTTCTACTGCTTTCCAGTCTGGTCGTTGATTATATATGCTATATATGTATTTATCTATATATAATATGTATGCATTTCTTAAATATACGTTGACTAGTACCCTTAACACGTCTTAAATGTACTTACCGAGGGGCTAGTTCAACTTGTGTAATAATGTCCAAATATTATTATTATTTGTCTTGATCCTGAGAAACAAATATCGTTTCTTTGATATTCGATCGTCTCCTAATTCACATTTGGTGGTTTTAGGGACTTTATGTTCATTTTAAGATAAATAAATCATATATGTACAGGAATATTATGGAAAATAATAATGTATGACAGATAGCAGAAAATAATAAAATTCAAACATAATAAAATTTATTCATGAAGACGGATAGTGAAAAATAAAAGATCGTCAGATGTATACTTTTACTTGTAAAACATTGAATTTTCTTTGTGTAGGCACAAACGCTTAACCAGTGCTGCTGATAATTAAATAAATATTGTTAGATAATCTTGGTTCTTATAATGATGTATTCAACTGTCATTTTCTTCTTGATGCAATCGCACTATCTTAAAATTCTACATACTACCATTATTTATACATTACATTACGCCTTCTTTAGCATATTTTAACGTTATCACGTCGAAGCAAAAGATAGAATGAGACGGGGTAGGCCATCCAGAACATATACAGATCAAATTGGTTAAGTGTATGAAAAGGTTGAGTGTGAGTGAAAAAAGAAACATTTGTAAGGATCGTTCCATGTGGCTATGATGAACGTTTTTAATCTTCTGGGTATCACTGGGCGAAGCTATCAAATGTGATCGATACATCCGTCCTAGTTGGCGCGTAAATAGAATGCCAACTACATGCCGATCTTCCAACCGTGACATAGAAGGTGACTACTGACTAAAAGTCCTTAGAATCGATTAGCTTGCAACCTGTAACCAAAGTTTCATATTAATATCACCACTACTCCAATTTATGAATAGTAAACTAGGCTATTATTACATAATTATATCACGCCTCTACGTCCCTATTTGGATACGCAGACTATCGACCACCACCTGGAAAAATCCTGACAAATCTCTCTGCCTTCACTTACACCCATTAAACCTTACCTACCTATAATACATTTATTACATACATACCTTCACGTTCTTTAATCCCATTCAGGGTGAACACAACCATGAAGATACTCCTAAGTTACTTTTAACATGAATATCAGGGTTGTGTATAACATGGAACATTAGTGAGAGGTTGATAGCCTATCACGCAATATAATCCATTTACCCCAAGTCCCTTAGTCGCCTCCTACGACATGCCAGGAAGAAGGGCAGCTAGTTAGTTTGTACATCCCAAATGAGCACGGGATTTACATTTATTACGTACGTACGCGTTCACGACCATTAACCATTACGGGGTAGTCAGAGGTTCAGGTGTCCATCTCCGCAATTGCGAAGATAGTAATTAACGTGTTAACCAGATAGTTAGTACTCAACGTGACAGGTGATCAGCCATGTCGCCATTTAGGTACAAGCACTAACTATTACCTGTTCTGAACACTTATTACTATTGCATGATTATTAAGTTTTCTAATTTCACTCCACCTCGAATGGGACTAAAGGTCGTGAATGTATATGTGTTTTGTGATCGACAATGTGTGTGGTTCATTAGTTTCCTATGCTAAGCGGCTCAGGCTGTTCACGATCATTATTCCTCGCCTCTGCCACAATGCTCTTGGGAAAGTTTTCGGTAATTTGTCTATTGATCTATATGTTAATGATGGTTTTAAATGTTACTGTTTTAGTTGTATAGTTAATCATTTTTCTATAATGATCATATGTAGGTAGAAGATAAGACTAGAAAAAAATTAGAATGAGAACTTAAAACAACCTTTAGTTTAAGCTACTGAAATAGTCTGTACTGTAATGTAATTATTGACATTGTCATTTTGTTTTGTTAAAGCTATTAAAATTGACATTCTGTATTTGCTGAGGTATTCAAATATTTATGAAAATGATATCAGTCTTCTCAAAAAGTAACAGATTATGCACATATTTACCTTCACTTAGTTTATGTTGTTATTAACTAAACCTATCAACAACTTAAAATAATTATACTACGAGTACATTGTGAATTGAACTATCAATCACCCGTAGTTTAAGCTTCAACTTTCCACTTGACATCACAATCTCGGCTTAATATCCAGCCATTCACAGTAAACAATTTGCCAACGTTAGTCGAACTTTAAGCACTGATCCCTGCACAATATTTCCAAGTTCAGAGCAAAAGCGATTAATGGATTATACCTAACGCCCTCTATTGTTCAGAAGAGACATTACACGTACGTTATGCAAATTGAATGATGCATTTTGAGTACCTCTTGTTAATGTTGCGTGAACATTTTAATAGTGTTAACACGACCCAGCCATAGTTGTAATGCTAGACGACCCTTAACGAGGTATTGTCAATGCTCCAAGGAATGATGTGCTAAACATGTTATGGACTTGTGATCTTTAATACTATGTTTTCACTTTGTATGCTTGTGTGTACATAACTGCTATATAACTATATATCAATATACTTGGAATGCAAATACCGGCTGAAACCAACTGGGTAAGACCTTTGGCGTCTTTCTAGAAGTCTAAACTATGAATCCCAGGTTTAAAATGTACTAATGAATGAAATTTAAAATGTGCATTTTATTTTCGTATATACGTTACAGTCACTAACGGTGAGGGAAAACATCCTGAGGAAACCTATCCCTCGGGATAAGCAATAGCCAGTGCCTGTATACGGCGAGACGGTTCACTTCGTATCACGTTGGATGCTGTCTATCTAGTGACACGCGGGCTTTGAGGGGTAATCAAGCCTCTGACTACTCCGCCACAATAAAAAGGGATTGTGTATTGTATACACAAGTCTTAAAGCGTATGCTTGGAATGCAATTTACTTATAGTCGAGTCAACTATGTGAAAAATCATCATATTGAAATAGGTAAATCGAGAGAGAGAACTAAATTGATAAGTTATATACTCGTATACATACATATACTAAATTTTTACATACATACATACGCTTCACGACTTGTGTACACACACTCCCTTTTTATTGCTGTGAAGTAGTCAAATGCCGAATTTCGAAGGCATGTCAGGTATGGGTCACTTAAAACCTACATACGTTATTTATATGGGTATGCTATGTTATGTATATATTTTATACGTGATAGTATATAGGTATAATATGTTATGTATATATTATATCCGTGATAGTGTCATATGCACTTATGTCACATCACTATGCTCATTCAAGTTTCTAATTTCCTTAGAGACAGTTTCTGAATTAGCTTGAATCCTATTATAGTAGAAACTATCATATAAACTCATAAGCAGAAGCGACTTTTCTATTTAAGATACTATAAAAAGGGGCTTACATATATTTACATTCATGTCCTTTAATCCCTTTTCGGGTGGACAAAACCTCGGCGATTTAATATTTCCTAGGTCACTTTATTATGTTAAAGTGACCTAGGAAATATTGTGGTTGCAATGTCATAGTGGCACATTGGTGACGGGTTGCTAGCCCATCACCCAATTCTATTTACCCCACGTCCTTTATAAGGGGATATTAATTTACTTAATAATCTAAATAGGGTTCCTTATTGAGTCCATTCCTTCAAACTTTGTAATACACAAATGGGTTACTTTCGTAAAAGTTCCCTTTGTTTCCGTTATTCGTATTGTTGCTAAATTGAATTTCTCCAAAGATCTCAACCGTCAGTAGCAGATCGTTGGTTCGACTCCAAGAACACCATTTCATTAATGACAATAAGTGGAACAACGGAAATTGTTGATTGTTTGTTTAAGTCGCAGGATGATTTTGTGTTCCGGGTTTTTGCAATAAACCTAGGTATTTTGCGGAAACACGGATAATTATAGTTAGGTAATAGTGATCATTTCTTGTCCTTATCATTATGTTACCTACCAATAGATATTTAAGCAGGTTAGGTTAGGTTAGTATATAATAAGTGAATCGCTTTTGTAATAGTTGATCACCATTAGCTAATTATCCGTGGTTTCGCAAAATGCCTAGGTTTTTTGCAAAAACTCGAATTATCAAAGCATCCTGCAACATATACAACTTGGCTAGTCAGTGACGATTGCTAATTAAACAGCGATAGTATTCGATTTGGCATTAAATGTTAGCTATATTATAAAGCAAAATGCTATTAAAATATAAGGAGAAGAAATCCTTGTTATGGTAGAGTTTACTATGTAAACATTATGTATCATAAATAATTTAGTCTATGGCAAATTGTCCAAAAAAAATTAAATGTGGTATGAAGATTACATAAAAAGAACAAAGTCATATTAGCTATATACTTAATATTCCTTACTAATATACTTAATTAAGTTGTGTGGAATGTTGTACATTACACATTATGATGGTTACATTGTAATGGCAACGATACGAATATTTCGTTTATATAATCTAAAAATTATAACATAGATATAGACAAACGCGATGACTCCTTTTTTATTATGGCGGGTTAGTCAGAGGCTTGAGTCCCCATCACCGAAATTTCGAAGTCCACGTTTCCCTAGATAGACAGCACCCAACGTGCTAGGTAGTGAACTGTATCTCCGTATATAGGTACAGGCTAACTATCCCAAGGGATAGACAGGTTTGCTCACGATGTTTTCCCTCACCGTAAGCGACTGTAAATTACGTTCGTAAATAAAAAACCCATATTTAAATTGCATTCTTTGGTACAAGCCAGAACCGTGATTCGAACCTAGGACCTTTCTTATAAAAAGTCAGAGGTCTTACCCACTGGGTTACAGCCGCTATACATTTTAAAATATATTCCTAAACAGGCATCTTGTATACATATCCAAGTCGCGTATTTTTATTAAAACAGCAGAACAAAGTGTTCCATTCAAAGGGAAGGCCCCGGGTCCTTGTTCCGCATACATTGCGTACCCTCGTCATTGCGAGAGTTGACACGTGTCAGTCAATGAGCAATGGTTGCTGTTCAAATTAATTTTCATAGCTCCCGTCGTGGAGCGGCGGACGTCCGACTGTTTGTCTGCCGAAATTAGACTAGAACGCCGATTCTCCTAACAGCGATTGTTGTATTTAATTATGGTTAAAGTAAACTTTGTACTTCTTCATTATCATCTACCTGCCCTTATGGCAACTAGGGGTAGGTTAGGTTAGTGTTGCTCGTATACATACTCGTCTAATAGTTGTTATGTTTGCAGTCACTCCCTAACTTTTCATGTCGTTCTTTTCGTCCTCAATGTTTCTAAACAAATATTTAATATGTTTTTTCTAAATATGAAAATAATTTGGTGTCTTATAACATCTGTAACGCCATTGATAAATGAAAAATCACATTAGAACAATAACTATTCAATCTCATTAATCTTGAATTAAAATCAAACTCTAGTCTGTTGTACTCTAGTCTAATACTATAGAATATATTTAGAAAAAGACTCTACCTCACATCGACTTATTGAAAAAATAACATTTACAAAAGTCACAGACCAACTCGCCATCGAAACTAATCTATAACTTATTCAGTAACGAGAATCAGAGTGCGATTGTTTGGAGTATCGTTAGCGCTACATCGTTTACATGCAATCGGTAAACATCGCAGTGTTGTTCCACTGATTATCGCGAGGATTTTGTAAATCTATCTGTTTGGGCTGTGGACGTACTAATTGGAAGATTCGGATTGAAGTAATTAGAAGCCTATAAGCGTTTTTGATCCCATTTGAGGTTATGAAGTTCAATGAATATGGTAGGCATTTTGTAACAGTTTACCAATGAGTTCTTGAAATTCGAATAAATATGTTTTAGAATCATAGTTTTTTGTAACTAGCATTATCATCGTCTACTAGACTTTTTTTAGTTTCTTAGAAACTTTTATACGACCATTACGGCATAAAGAAGTTATGTTGTTATTCTACGATAATGTGCCGAATTAGAATTTTTTTAAAAATAATGTTTTGAAACGTTCATTTTTAAGAGAAGTAAAATTGAGCACAATATTACAATTCAGTGGTATTAAAACCAAAATATTTATTCTATAATATTAAATGTTAACAAAAAATTCCATGACAAATATAATAAAGAGGCTTTTACATTCAACCGTAGGAGTTTTGGTTTTCCATCCTTTACATAAAACCGTTGCCTAGCAACAAAGAAGTTTTTTCTGCGACCGAAGCCAATTCCAAAGGTTTATCAAACATGGCGCCGGCATTATCAACTGGAAACAATGGGCACTTTTATTAATTAAAAATTCATATCGAAAAAGTCTTAAATACTCAGAACTTGAAACAATAAGTTTTCGAAACAATACTTGGACTTTTCGTGACATGGTTATAAATTCTTTATCGTACTATTATCACGTCAAGGAAATGTTGGTGACATTGAAATTTTTGTGTTGTGTTATACAATTTTATTGGTTTCGAAGAATGCGTACGCATCCTTTATTGCTATGGAATAAATAGTTGGAATAATAAATAGGTTATTGAATTAATAACGAGCTTTATGTATGTAGTTGAGCACTTCTTACACCATTACAATGCAATAAGCTAAGTACATAATATACATCAATCAGTACACTTTATCAATTTTTTTATCATTTGTAATAAACTAGTGAAAATAAGAATCTAAGCGTATAGTAACGTATTAAAATTACGCTATGTTTCATACATACATACACATCACGCCTAATTTTTCACGATCTTGACCAACCACTTTCGCTTCAGGGACACTCATTCACACTCGACTGTTATAGGTACTTCTAACGTCACCCTTTTTCAAAATGCGTTTTCCAATAAATAATATTGCTAAAGAATAATCACTATATTGAACATGCCAGCAATAAAAGCCACAGGTATCGTATACGAACCCTCTTGTACGATTCTCGGACAGGGAAATATTTTTGATTTGTCGTTACATCACGGCTTGTCACTGTTATTGATGTGTTGCGAAATTGGAAAGTTCGGGCGCACTTATCTCTCAGATTTAGATAGCGGGGCAATTTATAAAGCGGGGATTTTCCCCTATAGGATCCTTTTGACAGCACGCAGGAGTATGGTGGCGCCTCTAGCGGAAGCCTTATTCTTAACAAGAAGCGTGTACTTGAAATTGGCTGGTTGGGTTTTGATAAGGTTCTGTATGGTAATAAATTGCGGTGCTCTAATTTGTGATGTCTAATTATTTTTGAAGTGTAAATGTTGTCTATTTTTAATTTTACTAAGGGATAATATGTACTAAATTTATGCTTGTTTTAAAGTATGTGCATACTTAATTCAGTTATTTACTTACACCTTTGTAGGTAAAAAGGCATAATTTGTATGTACCTAATTTATTATCTTGGGCCAAATAAGTTATGATCAATAATCTTATGATTACGAAAAAATGATTAAAATCATGGTTTTGTTAATTTGAGTTTGAGTCTTTCACGATTAGTCTTAATACTTCATTTCACCACTCGCGTGAAAACGCTTTTGATCACAAAATTATGATCTTGCTCCTATACATATATCTATTTGCGGTCCCCTGCAACTTTCAAAACAAAGAAATCCCGCTTCATATCTCACTGCAAACTATCTTGACAAGTCAATCTCGCTTCCCCAGCCTAGCAGTATTAGCTCTCTGGATTTACGCGTTTCCACGACGCATTTAATTATCACACTGTCGCCGCGGGCTAAGCTGCATTCTAATCGAAGTACAACATGAAACGAATGAAGGGTGGTTCGAGCATTAGGCAGACATCAACCATTACCAAATGGGGCGATTTTACGCATACATATTTATGAGCGATAAATTTTACGAGTCTTTTCTGAATATACTCGAATCTGGGATGGGAAGTCACATGTGAGCGATCGATCGCGGCAACTTTTTATGTTGTTGTTTTCCATACAAAGTGGATTGTGTGAGAATGTTTTCTCCTGGTTTTTGCGTGTTATTGGCTCCGCAACGTTTCGTACATGATAATATGAATAATACGTACATGCTCGTCACGTTTTTCCGTAAGAAATAAAACTTTACCTTCAATGTCGACTAATATCTTTGTATATAGGGTTGACAGTAGGAATTAGCCTTTGATTTATTCATCAATCTTCAGATCTATAAAGGTTACAAACGAAAAAAAATTGGTAAACTTGCCAGTATAATTTTTGGTTACGCGTATTACTAGTGTCACAGTTATAAGAATACTTTAGGTACTAATAGTGTGTTCCACCAATTGCAATGCTACTGACTTTATTTCATAAAGTTTATGATACGATTATGTACACTATAGAAAAATATGTTTATGTTGTGACTCTCTATGTTCAATGTATTTGCCTTACAAAGATCAAAGTAAAATGATAGCAAGTTTTTAGGTCAAGAAAAGATATATTATGTATTTCCTTTATGTCTTTTGTTTCTTCTCATGCCGAATATGTGTTATTTGAAGGAGGTGTCGCCATAATCTAGAAAAATATTTAATTACACGGCCTCTAAACGAAAATGTTTCTAGTTTAATATCTGATCTAAGATGTTAGTTTTAAGTAGCAATTAAGGCCCAAGAGGCTATCCTTTAATCTCTTAAGTGACTATTTAGCTCAAACACCCTTTTGTACATTTTAAATGATTACTAAGCTATTAGTCTACATTATAGAGCTAAATAACGTATGTAAATTTTCCTTGTACAATACATGTATCTCAAGACTGAATTTCGTAATACATAGGTACTTAGACATCCCTCCTGTTTCCCTTTTAGAGGGGTAGACAGAGACGACAAATTCCCATCCTTCCCGATCCTGACAAAACAATTTCGCTGCATTGACACTCATACATCTCATCGACTGTTGTAGGAACTTCTAACGTCACCATTTTCAATATGGCTTCTATCTGACTGATATAATGAAATGTTATAATACGTTATCTGTATATATTATATTATTATGTATCTCAATACACAAACAATATACTACGATGGCCAGTATCTCAGAGCGTCTGAATCGCACAATCAGTTGGCATTCCATCCAATTTCCTGTCTTCATAGAATAGGGCTGCAGAAGAGGCTTGAGTGTCAACCTCTCATGCCGGGAAACGCTCAATCAATACTGCCGAGTTTTTACGTACTCACACAGAATGGGCTTAAATGAGCAAAGCGGACGAGATTGAATCGGACCTTCATGGCAATGGACTCTTTGGTGACTTGGCTTTATTCATTGGTTTGGGGAGAATAAAAGTGTTTTACGTAAGGAGGGGTTTGAGATGATATGATGATTTGAGATAGGTATTGGTTAAAATATGAGCTTAATACGATTGACCTACCTATGGAGGTTAAAGTAACATAATATAAAGGAATTGTGTATGTCCTAAGGCTTTGAAAGTAAATTTTGATATCAATTAGATATTGAATCCACCAGTCCGATATTTGCTCACCGATTTGAGTTATTGATTCACAATGATGTTTCTATAGTAAAAATAAATATACATCAGCGGGCTAAAAAGGCGTCAATAAAAGTAATACATCAGCGGGTCAAAATGGCTCATAAGGAGTAATTCTGTTTGATATAAATAATTATGTCAATTCCAATGAATAACGGATAATAATTCCTAAATGATACTACTTTTCCAGGAATATTAGTTGAGTTTATTACGAGTATGAAACATTGTTACAATAGTTATTATAACCAATTACACAGTATTGGCTAATTAAATGATCAATAGGAAATAATATCACTTAGTCAACAATCACAATACAAAACAATAAAACCTTTTCTACTTTTATTTATTATTAACTTAACACGCACACCATTTAAAAACTGATTAAAAAGTTTTAAAGTAAAAAGTTTGTATACTACTAAGCTACACATATACTCCTTAACTACGCTTCGAAAGCTCCGTTCTAATTTATTATGGGCAGCACATTATTAAACCCTGCCTCAGCTTGAAACAAAGACAAACTTTATTAACTGGGCCGTAATTAAAACTCGATTCGGTACATCGATTCAATTGAATCGTCTAGTCGTTGCTTTTTCATTCGGTGGCCAGAGCTTTGTGGTGTTCTTTATTACATCGATTCCCGACGTGTTACGAGAATGTGCTGCATTTAATAGACAAGCCCCGATTTATGAGGTCGATTATGTTCCCTCGCTAGCATAAACAAGATGCTGCAAAAACTATCTGGAGCGGTTTCTGATAAACTGGAAGCCAGTATCCGTCGCATAACTAAGTTTTTAAGATCTGATTTACTTTGCAGTTAAAAATGGTGGGTAAAACACATTTGTTCTTATTTTATCCTGGTTTTTAAAGACAAGCGTTGGTCACTAAGAGACATATAGAAAAAAGGTGATATTAAAAGAAAGTTTAACCGCCGCGTATGTATGAAGAGTGTAAATGGATATCAATTATACATACATTTTTAGGTTTTTAATAAATGGGGTTACGTTGTCTCTGACTACCTCTATATACTGAGACGGGTGTGATGTGCATATATCATCTCTTTTCTACTACATTACAGAAACATGAAAACTTTATATAATCCTAAAGGTTAATGGTTACCATCCCTATGTTATGCATGATCTCATTCAAACAACTACAAAGCTTTCCGTTATTTCATTCTACGTCCAATTGAACTTTTATTTCTGTTATGACAAAAACAAACACAATCCATTTTACAATAGCGTCGATGTATTACGCAAATGAAAACAAACGTCAGTTCAACAATAATAAATGTCTACAAATAGAATATCAATATTGTGAAAATGGGTCAGGCTACGTTGCATGAATGATTATCACCCCCCGAAGACCAGGTTTCATCATGTTATTATAATAGAGGGTAATATTAGTAAATACTGTTATTAGGGATAATTATACAAAACATTGAGTCTGGTTTGGTACTTGAATACATTTAATCAACCGGCTTTAAAGTATATTCTTTGCTGGAACTAAATTAACAATATGATTCATTATAAATACATACATATATTTTCCATCTTTAGTTTTTGTCGTGTACATAATCAGCGGTGACACTATCTTTTCAATAACTATTATATTGATATGGAATATTGGTAAAAAGTAGTTACCTATAACATATTCCATTACGGCAAAGGAAAACATCATGAGGAAACCTACCTGTTCCCCGAACAGGTAATAGTTAGTGCTTGTAAATGTAAATCTAGTCAACACGTGGGTTCGAGGTGTCTATAGAATTACTACCTTCGCAATTGCGGAGATATACACTTGAACTTCTACCCCACAAGGGTTAACGGTCGTGAACGCGTTTGTATTTTTTTGTACATTCCATTTAAGCCAGAAAACCCTTATACAAAAACTAAAAGAATAAAATATACCATACTAATTTCCCTTAGATATAGAGTTTAAACCAAAATGTTCAGGTACCAAAATTCAGCGTCCGTTAAGCGTGAATTCATCTCACTGTAAACTGCGGTTGGTTCAGTGGCATGAAGCACCACACACGAGCCATGTGGTTCCATTCATGACTATTTCATGACCTTTTACTACCACAATACACTAAGCGAACTATTACGTCATTTATAGATCAGTGACTCGTAATGTTTATAATAAAAATGCATTAGAAATGTAATCCCTTTCAAGTGCTTATAGATCGAGTTGCTACTAACTAGGTTTTAAGATGGTCTTAGGTCACTAAAATGTCTTTAATTCTGACATAATTCAGAGAGAAAAAAGGCAGATAATTCTTATGAAAGCCCAAACTAGCACAGTACATTAACTATTTACATATACATACATTTCGTACATACATATTCATTTACGCCCTTTAATTCCTTTCGGAGGGGACAGAACCTCGGAGATATATCGCCTAGGTCACTTTTTATCATGAATATTGGGTAAACGATTTCATTAGTTACAGGTTGTTAGCACATCGTTCAATACCCCTTCCATATACCCCGAGTCCCTTAGTCACTCCCCACGAGATCCCGAGAATACTCGCAGCTAGTTAGCGTTCTTTTTACGTTACAAACTAGCTGTATTTTACTAGCTCAGCTATTCGTTATATTCATATGGTCCACAGCTTTATTTTACGATCACATTTTTATGTTCTAAACGTTTATTCACTAGATAATGAGCATATAAAAACGTGTATGTAATTTAAAGGAACATACATACTCGCATTATATCCATATGCATGTATGTATATGCCTCTACGTACGTTACAGCAGAGACTATCGAATCGATCGCCATCTCGAAACGATATAAATCTATATACATATTGTACATTATTCTAGCCCAAGTAGAAATTCAGTCTGTAATCTGTCTTCAAAGCAAAAGATATCTAGGTATATAGATATCTCTTCTATCTTTATATAGGTCATTAAATGGCGGTTACACAGACCACATCCGTCCTAATCGTAAGTCAAGTCTAATGCTACACGGCTGGTCTACTGGGCTGAATGTTCTCTATTGCCAGCCGGCTCGCAGCCGTCGGCTGGAGGAATATTTATGTCCAAAAGCCCTGATTCAGTGTAGGGTAGGATTTGAATTAAGATGGAAAACGGGTTTCTGTAAGGACGTTGTTGAAATGAGTTTTTTTAAATAGTATAAGTAATTGTCGATTTCTTGCGTGGAGAGAAAATAACAGAGATTTTTTTTCTTAATATATTTAGAAAGTTAGTTTCAGAGGTAAACAAGTATTACAGAATAATATTGTCTTATTTTTTGGAAACGTGGGTAATATGACGTAGGATGATTAATATACAATGAATTATTTCAGACGCCGAAGAAAATTTCGTTTTATATCCTTATAGTAGCACGAAATATACATTTTAATAGCATCCTAAATACAGACTTGCGGTATTAATCATTTTTCTTGAACACATATAACGATGAATAAAGGATAAATAAAAACACATCACAATATCAATTTTCTTTGTCATTATTAACGTAATTTTACGTATTTATTTGCCTTAGTGTAGGTTTTTTCTTTATAATTTTTATTTCGTGTAGTTCTAATACAGGTGAGGTACTAAAAATAATGTTTGACTTGAGCTGAAAAATAAAATTGAAAATTACGGTGAAATATAGATATTAACATATAAACGGTAAAATATAATATAGATATAAATGTAGAGTCCAAACAAATAAAATTTTGACATCTTCTTATAAGTATGTAACCAAATTTTAAAGAATAATCTTGTGCATATTTTATATAAAATAGTTATAATATTACTTACATATGTAAGTAAGTTCATAAGTATAAGTTATTCACGACATTATCTCTCTTCACGACCATTATCCCTCGCGGAGTGGAAAAAAATTGCGTATCTATTCCTGTGCTTGTACATCATTCCTTACTACTAAAACGTTTAAAATACTAACACAATATCTCCCATGTTATCAATTAAAATTACACCAAGAATAAAAAAAACATCCCAGCAAATCTCAAATACCGCATAAAACTGAATCGGGGTGTAACATATCTATACTTAGCCTTATATTGTGAAGGTTTAATTACGGCAGGTCGGTAGGCTCGTAATGTATTGATGAGGCCTCTAGTCTCTCAGTTGAGTGCTCCAATCTCTTTGCCCATAAGCATTTTGTTAAAGCTATCGGGTCGGAACAACAGAGTAATTTGCTTCAGATCTTTTTTGCAAGATGCTTCTGAAGTCGTGTATAAGTTTACTCACAATTAGGATCATATACGTTATTCGTCCGTTTTTTTCTCTAGTGGATTATGTTGTGTAATTTTTGTCTCTTTATTTTTGCTAATCTTGGTTAATTATAATATTTACTTAAATGCCATCTACATATATATTCTATACATACTTAACTTAAATTTTAACGGATGATACACAAGGACGTATGCATCCAACTATTATAAGTCGTTATTTGTTGCATTTCTAATTGATTTATAAAGATATACACAAACACTCGCATACAGTTTTCATCATACACTCTTGTGTGAAGAGCCCAAATGTACCTGAAAATACCTGTATGATTCGTTTGTCAACTCTAACGTCATAAAACTTAACCTAGTCCGACAATAATAATTTGATCATATTTGAGACACTATTACACCAATTGAACTAGCCCCTTGGTAAATTCATTTAAGACTTGTGTTAAGGGAACTGGTCAATGTATGTCTGTATGTCAATTTAAATAGACAAAAATACATATATAATGAACAACAATCAGATAATCAATAACATATATAATCAAGAACCAGACTGAAATGCAGAAGAGAAGCGTAGTTCTTAACTGTGCTTCCACCGAAAATCGAACCCGGGACCTCACGATTAGGTACTTAACCAATCGCGCCACGGAGATCGTCAATAATGAATTCTTAATAAAAATAATAAGCGAGTTTTGTTGGATTAAAATATTAACATTAATCAGGTAGATGTAATTTAAAATAGCGTTTCTACATTTTGTTCAAGTCATATGTGTATTATTACTAAGCTAAGCTAAGCTCTAGTATAGTATCGTACTATTTGCCAACGTTCCCTCACCTTTAACACAAACAAATAGTTGAGAAAAGTGGTCTAACCCGTACACTGTTTTACGCTCAACGCCCCGTAATGAAGACTATAAAACTAATTATGACTGTCGTAAAGATAATGAATGAAAGATAACTCGTCAGTCTTTTTATTAACCGTGACACATAAAGTTTTTCACTGTTTAATTTTTAACGCTAAGGGTTCAATGGTCTCGTTTGGAGCTTTTTAAGCAATGATTAGTTAATTTACAGACCCTTTGCTTCTGTCTTGTATCTATCTGCGAGTAGAAGAAATGAAATTATACATATGTTTCCTAACACGTATCTAAATATTTCTTTTCATTAGGACGATTGGAGTGTAAAAATGCTGTCACAATAGATATTTGTGTATTATTTCTCGATCAGGAACGTAAATAAAATGTCGAGTAGCTAGCTATCTTACTTTACATAGTTTATGGAAGTTGAATTGAATTGATGTGAATAAGGATTAATGGAATCTATTGAGTGGTGAATCAATAATCATCACCAATCACAGGCACGATATTAACGTGTTACATCTGCGAAGTTCTGTTCAACTCTAAAGGGATTCTTAGACCCAAATATGTTCTAAAGTCTCCATCTTGTAGGCAAATAGATGGATCAAAGTTCCCTATCGGCTTTATATCTCCATCATGCATGAGTGACACCGCTGCACCGCAAACAGTGGTCGCAAAGCAGAACTTCACGATTGGTTAACTTCGAACATAGAACCTTCGGGTCCACTCAACTTGCTCCACAGGAATTAAGACGAGTTCTCAACTTAGAGTTGCAAGTACATGCCAGAGGCTTGCTTATTAATTGAATAATAACTGTTTGTGAAGCGTCACTAACTTCTGGATTGATTGACATCTTCGGTCTGTGCGCCTGAATGTTAGTTAGTTAATGAAATGTATAGATGGAGTTACTGTGGTTTAGAGAACTGTAGTAGCTACTACCAGATTTGGGTATTAGAACTTCAGTTGGTTATACTTAGATGAATTATGACGAGAATTATAATGATGAGATTATGATGATGAATAAATAGATGGTATTGATGGTGGCAATACTTTAGCTATGTAGATACAAGTATCAACATCACTAAAGTCACAATGGTGTCTTTAGTCTATGGTGAACTAAATATGGATTCATTACGATTTCCATGATTTTTATCAATCTCAATCTAATTATTAATAATGTTTTTTAAGTACACAATATACTTACATACTTTTTTGTTAGAATAGTTATATAACTTGTACCTAAGAGAATTTAAATCTGAACAACACAGTTTTTGCTCCTACCCTTAGGCAGAGAAAATCACACTTTCAAGCATGCTCTTTAAAAGTGCGAAACTTATTACTCGTTCAATTAAAGCCTCGCATTAACTTTACCAATAAATGACAAAATAACTGTTACATCCATTAAAAAGGGCATATTTTCCATAATTATAGTTCCGAGGCGCGGCCGTGTATGCACATATTTTTACAGAAGGACATTTCGTTTCAATTTTACGGTCTTTTAATGTCCAATGAAATTAAGGCGTCCGATGCACTTCATTAAGGGCCCTATAAAATTGTACCGGTTTAAAGCGCACGCAATTTGCCGCATAATATTCGCATAGTACCTGCGCGGTGGGATGGTGTAGATAAGGCTTTATGAGATGAGCTGGAAACAAATATAAAATACTATTTTGTTGATGGTTTACAGAGACTACTCAGAGAGCTAAGATAAGGGATAATATAAGAGTTAAGATTGGCAAATGCAGTTGTATTGAAAAAGAGGTTATATAGAAATAGCTACTTCGAATCCACATATTAACGAGTAGTATTTCATGTGACAGGTATTTTGAAAAATACATAGCTTTCCTCACGACGTTGTTCTTTACAATAGTCCTTATAGATGTATTGGTAGATATTACAGATCCCAATTAAACAAAGCACACAATAATTACACTGCTATAAACTATTAAGCAGAGGAAAGTAGCGTATCTGGGCCATATCTTAAGGAATGACAGGTACCAGCTACTACTAAGGAACTATAGGAGAGGCGTCGGTCGTCGAAAGAAGTCATGGCATCTGGGAGTGGACTAGCATCTCGAGCACCGCATATGTTCCTCCTAGCTCGAGACTGACTGCCAACATTAGAAGGGCACGTCTATCATTTTGGTCAAACTGCGATAATTGGGAATAAAGTTATCACCATATTCTGCTTCATAGTGTGGAAGCCTATTGTTTGTCTATAGTATCTCCGAATTGCTTGAATATTAAATTGTAGAAAAAAATTTAGCAGATGTGCATTTTTTATGATTCTATATATGTATATAATGCTATTTTTCAAAAATGTTAGTTGTACCCTTTTTTCTTACGACGGCAGAGTTGGATTGCACATAACGCCCTCCTAAACTCCTATCCACATAACCCTTTCCCGTCCAATATAATGTCCAAGCAATATCGAAAGATTGCTAAGCGTCAGCAAGGCATGTTAGGGAGCGGCAATTAGGAAGAAATCGAGATCTTCCCAGCGAGCGAACCGAGGAGCGCCGACTAGTTCATGCAACTAGTGTCGACACCGTTATGTGGAGTTTTTTGCGATAATTATGCACTCATGTCCTCATGCATACCTGTACCACAGATAATATAATACTGCCTGTAGAAACATCTAGTTTGATTCCTTTCGGGGTAGACAGAACTTTACTATTTTTTATTTACATTTTTCACAATAACACAATTACAGGATTCCCAATACGGTATCATTGACAATACAATATACATACATAAACAATTTACTAATAAATATTTACAATATATATATATATATCCTAACTACTAAACCTAAACAACAATAATTATTTAGAGCATTAGCAGAGGCAATCAAAGCTCATAGCATATACAGGGTGGCGCATTCAAAACGATCAGTATGGGGAAGTCTGAAACTATAAGAGATACGAAGATTTGTTCTTAGGAACCATGTCACCGATTTTGATAAAAATAAAAACTGCATTCATACTTTCTTTGAAAAAACAACTGTAACCAGGACGGGAATCGAACCCGGTTTCTTTGAAAAAATAAAATTGTTCTTTTCACTTTTTCTTTTTAAATATCGATTGTGTAGGTCTTAAGCTGTAAATGTTTCTATGAAACATGGTGTCGAAAATGAAAAAGATATTTCGATATTTAAAAAGAAAAAGTGAAAAGGGCAAGTTTATTTTTTCGAAGCAACCGGGTTCGATTCCCGTACAGGATACAGTCATTTTTTCAAAGAAAGTATGGATGCAGTTTTTATTTTTATCAAAATCGGTGACATGGTTCCTAAGAACAAATCTTCGTATCTCTTATAGTTTCAGACTTCCCCACACTGACCGTTTTGAATGCGCCACCCTGTATATCTGGACTCTCTCTTTCTCTCTCTCTCTCTGGAGTTTTGGGAATGTTTTGGGACTGTTGTGGCATTAATATGGTCACTTTCAGCATTAAAGGGGTTGTGATGACAGATGGAACATTGAAGTCATTGACGTTGTTAGCCAATCACCCAATAGATCCGTTGCACATTTATACACATCACGCTTTACTTTCTGTAGAGGGGTAGGCAGAGATCCTGATCCTGACAAAGCACTGTTGGTTAATTGACACCCAAACACCTCCTCATACACACACGGCGGTTATAAGTACTTCTCTTGCACACTTGTCCCTTATTCGCGTCTTACAACATCAGTAAGAACGGCAGCTAGTTATCACTCTTTGAACCCCCAGCACGAAATACCGTTATGAATAAAGTTTTTGCACCTTTTAATTATGCACTCCAGTTCACATTCTTGCTAGAATTATGCAATAAATTTACGTTGGAATTGATTCTGAATTAATTGCTGTGACGTGACGTGGCGGTCTTCCGGTTAGTAATAAGTAATATTAGAGTCAATGCATGAATGATTTCACAGGGCATATTAATTTAAGGTTTTTGTGTTAGTTAATTGACAGATTGTTAGACCATTGCTTGTTGAATAAAATGCTTACTGTTTTGTTCATGATAAATACAAAATTTCTAACTGAAAATGTAATCAACAGCTTTTTTCGGCAAGTCGTAAGAGTAGACCAAATATTAAGGAGTTTTCAGTTATCAGGTGATAATTTTGACCCATTTATATGATATACTTGTATATACACATAATTACGTCTCTTAATCTCTTTTACAATTAGCAAGATTGAGCTCGTGATAACATTGATATAGAATACCGAGTGACTAACAACTGAAATATAGATTGAATGGTTTGGAACGAATACCTGTAGTATCTATCTATAGTTTACTTTTATTGGCTTGCATTCCCACCGTTAATATTTTCTTTAATAACGCCATCTATCGCATAGCGCTATAAAACTTCGAAGAATCTGAATTCATTAGACGCAGTCATCCATAATTTGAGCCAATTTCCTTGGATAGTTATTGCTTTTATGGGGCACCTTTTTCTCCAACGGCAAAAGGTGATTTGTGCTAATTGGAATGAATGTTTCCTGAATATTTTCTCAATCATTAGCCACGTATTTCTTCGTAACGAGCATGTAAATCGTTTGCCGCGTTAGTTTGGAGTAAATAGGATACAGACCTTTTTTGCTTGCCTGAAGGATTGAGTGGTGATAAAGTTAATTATAATTATACTACAAAAACATGTGTTCAGAATATTTCTAGTACAAAGAAAATTATTGATATGTTTTACAACGACAATACACCTTATACTCGAACTCACTTTATATTTGTAGAGAACCGAACATAAGAAATATTGTAATAATACAGAAAACAAAAATATTTGATACTATTGATTTAACATATATAAACATCAATAGATAATAGCGACAAATCACTTATCTAAAAACCCTTAGTCTCGATTAAATGAAACGTCTCATACATATGTTCTTAAAAGGTACGAAATAACTGCATTACAAAATCGCCTTTGAACATACAACGTATTGACATTTTGAGATAGAATACCTAGGCCAGTCTGGAGCAACGTTTTATGCTTTTCCAACTTCCAGGCAGAGGAAACTTCGCACTCAGCCATGCTGCGAATTCGGAGATGCATTCAGAGAGGCGATTCTGCTTCTGCACGTGCTGTAGTAGGTATAGTCTGAGTGATAATCTGAGTAATTTTTAAAAGTAAATATTTTTGTTCCCATTCTTAAAAGTAAATAGTGTGATAAGGGAAGGTTGCGGTTCGAAAGAAGATATAGTGCAGATGTTTCAAAAGGGAATGCTTCTATGGTTTAGACATGTTATGCGGATGATAGTAGATTGACTAAAAGAATATATGTGCGTCAAGTGGAAGGGTGGTCACGTAGGGGTCGGCTTATTAGGACATTTGACAGTCGGATAGACGGCATATTGAAGGGTGACGTTAGAAGTTTATACGAGTGTATATGAGGAATAAGAGTGTCCATGTAACGAAATTGGTTGGATGAGTATCCTTGATCATTGTCTACCCCTCTACAGAGAATCAGGCATGATGTCTATGTAAGTATGTTTAGACAGGGCTGCCATCATAATATGAACATTTGACATACCATATAACACTCGAATACTTAAGAGTATCTTCGCTTTTGTAACAAAATTCGGTCCGAGTTTAGGGAGTCCATTACCGTATTTGCAAATAAAGATCATATTTAACGGCATCAAACGCACTTTTTAACAGATATTCAGTATCGTTCAATTGGTGTTATCTAATTATCCTGAATATTATTTATTATTTGATAAACGTCTCAGATGGACGTTCGCTATATTGCCATTGTATAAGAATCCCTCTTTGTGTTTTTTCTCACTTATCACCTATTAACCACGTCACAACTGATAATTTAATTAATGACCATTCATACCATATAAAAGTATGAAATGACAGAATACTCTCGACGATGTAAAGTGTGGCACACTAAATAAATAAAAAAACAAAACTAACGCAAAAGTTGAGCGTGACAACAAAAGTGCAATTGAGACTGAACTCTGTCTGAAAAGCTTTACGACTAAAGTTTGAGTGAAACTTACTTTGTGTATTCGCTGGCATACATTCATTCATACATTATGAGCACATTGTTACGTTAATGATTGAAAAGGTGTGCACCAAAAAGTTTCCTCACCTATTTTAAAAAGGACAGTATTTAAACGAACATCTTATAGTGAATGACACACCAATATGATTGAATTGTACACCAAAATAATATGGTCCCAACACAAACCTAACCTTTGGTGTACGTTTAGCTATATTTTGTCTACATTTCAGTATTTTTGATTTTCCTTTTAAAAAGTCTGACTATAGTTTAAATAGTTGTATTGCAGTTAACCTAAGATATGATTTATTGGCGGTATTCTAATAGCTGTGCATCAATATCAGATCACAATAACATTGGTTATGTGAGTTATGTCAAAGGTTATCAAGGATATACGAGAACATTGTCTCTATTTTTAATTTGGTACCTCATACTACTAAACATTCGTTATCAAGTTATTCAACTAAGAAAAATTATCAGATTTACAACATTGCCTAATTGTTATTACTCAATGTCCAAATCCTGTGCTGGTCTGGGACGGAAATAACGCTAACTAACTGCCGCTCTTCTCGACATGGCGTAGGAGGCGACTAAGCGACTAGAGGTGACTAGAATCTATTGGGCAATGGCTCGCTACCCGTCACCAATGTTTCATTATGACATCGCTACCTCAATATTCATGCTAAATACTGACCTGGGAGATATTATATCTCCGAGGTTCTGTCCACACCGAAAGGGATTAAATTACGTGAATGTATATGTATGTAATCTCATTTTTAAAGTATCTTAAATAGAAAGGCTTGTTTATGGGTTTATATGATAGTTTCTACTATAATAGGATTCTAGCTTTTCAGAGATTGTCCCTGAGATAATTAGAAACTTGAATGAGCATAGTGATGTGACATAAGTGCATATGAAACTATCACGGATATATTATATACATTACAGGATGTGTAAATGTATATAAAAACAAACAACAAACGCGTTCACGACCATTAACCCTTGCGGGGGTAGTCAGAGTCCATCTCCGCAATTGCGAAGGAAATATCTAAATGTATATGTGTACTATTACATTTAGATTCTATACCACTAACTGAGCTAGTAACATACAATACTAGTTCAACACTACACTCGCACACTCTAAAAGACATTAGTTATTGTCAATCGAACACAAGATGGAGTGCTGTGATTTGTTAGCCATTAATTACACTGTCCATTGCATTTATTGATTGAGGCCCGGTGCAATCCGTTTAAATTAAAAACTGATGAATAAGTTAAGCATTTATTTTGTGTCGGCTGACTGGTTCGGTTGGGGATTGAATATTCAAGGCGGGCGGGTTGCCTGCATACATTTTTGCCTTAGTTATAAACGCCTTGCATGTATATAGTATAGCTATAAGAATAATATAGTTATCAGGCTTGTAATGCTAGAGGAGTTAGACTTTATATTATATAAGTTTACACCCTTTCGGGGGTAAACTGAACGTTAAAGATATTAAAATTTCCACAGTTGCCAGCAATATGACTATCAGTTTTGATATGGATTTGATATGGAATATTGGTGATATGTTGCTACCAAATTGTGTAGATTCTTCTGACCCCTAGCACCTTAATTGCCTCTGACTAAATATCGGATACAAAAGCAGCTAGTCATTCTATTAACGGTTTATCACAGAGCATAAAATTATAGAAACGAATTTGGACGATCTCTGTGGCGCGATCGGTTCAGTACCTGAACGCTAATCGTGAGGTACCGGGTTCGATTCCAGGTGGCTATAGAGATAAGAACTGCACTTTTCTTCTGCTTTCTAGTCTGGTTGTTTATCATTTATACTAAATACGAGTACATATGCATTTATCTATATATAATAAGTATATTTCTTACATATACGTTGACCAGTACTCTTAACACAAGTATAAATGAACATACCAAGACGCTAGTTCAATTGGAGTAATAATAGTGTCCTAAATATTATTATTTTAACCCTATTCTGAATTTAAAAAATACAACCCTAACAACTGCCGTATGAAAGTAATCAAGCGAGTGCAGTGACATAGTACAGTTTAAATTTTTATGCTCGAATATAAACAGTGCTGTCATTGGCTATGTTATTCCCATGAATGAGGAAAGAGGTATAAAGGACGTACTGTTAATGCTAGCGGGGTAGTTAAAATATTGGAATGAACCAAGGTATAATTTCATAGGTGAATTGGACATAATTATATATGAAATGTTGGAAATTGGACTTACGACGTTGTTAGACTTTTGGGTTACTTACCCAATCTCTCAATGTATGTACATACATACACATGTCTGTCTCCCTACATCGGGACACCCATTCTTTCGATTCATATACCGTTTGAACACTTTTTCTTATTATTTAGGAAAACACTCACTTTATAGTTAAATATACATGCTAAATATAGGATATCAAAAGACCTAGAGTTTCCTTAAATGTGCCTACATAATATGATGAATGAAGCAATATGCATCAAGATCTTCTGTATATACGTATGCGTGTATATTTACCCTATGATAGTATTATATTATCTGTGCCCTATGTATGTTTACTAGTTTTCAATAGTGAGTACTGTATACATTGCGATATTGACCGTCGCAATTGAAAATGCACGTAGCGACCTCTTTTGCTCGTTGTCAATGTTGTTTTACAGCTTTTGCGTGTTCCCCTAGATAAGTGTCATGAATATTTCGAGTTCGCACAAATAATGAATATCTTTTGCTGACAATATTGAAAATGCATGAATTCAATGAATCAGACATGAGACAGGGATGTTTTAAACGCTTTTGAATTTAAATATTATTGTTATTCTCCTTGGTTTGAGTTTAATATTATAGGAATTCTATTTAGTATAATAGCAGGGGAGGAATTACACAATCAATGACAAAACATATGAAAAAAGAAATAAACATTTTTTTAGCAGTGATGAGATTTTTTACACATTTAGAAAATTATTAGTTGAAAGCCACAGAAATATTGGAATTATATCCCAAAACTTCTCTTACTATTGTTTACATTCTATTAAGTCCCAAACTAACAAGTAAATCAAGACCAGTACACGTAATTAGTATTCACGTTATATTTACTCTAATAAAAACCTATGAATAACCAACATAACCACCCAGAGTTTTCTTAAGACCACCCTTGTATAAATAAAAAAACATATTTTACGATCGACAGCTCCCACATAACATTTCTATCAGTAGTTAATTTATAAATTGGTTAAGTACAACCGCCGTAAGTTCACGTGAGCACCTCCTTTTTATTTATATTTGTAATATCTTGAGTTTTTCCTGGCTTTGGATTGTAAACTATATTTAAGGCGCAATTACTCTTAGTATCACTTCACGTTAATCTTTTTTTGTGTTTTCGTTTCGTTCACTTTAATTTTGAGGTTTAGCCAATGACTGAAAAAATAATGATTCTATATTATGAAATCCTGAAATGTGAATGTTTTCTGAAATAACTAATAACACAAAATGAAATTCCATTTTAATGATTTATTATGTTTTGTCTATACTTTCGAAAATTACTTTCGTATAATGTTATCAGCTATAAAATATCTACAGTATCCACAGTGATCCATATTGATTAATCAGCATTAAAATACGTGTATAATTATAATAAGTCACGATCACCTATTAAACTATAAATCTATTACTAAAAATCTTTTGAGCAATACAAAACAAGATCATATAACAGTACACAACAATACAACAGTAGTACAACTTTATTTCACTCATTCTATCCTTAAATACATTCCATACAGCTCTATAATAGACTTTTTAATAGTCAATTAACAGTTGCTTCGTTATTAATCGTAAAACAGGAGGTTGGTTGCGGCTACATTAATTACTCAATGCTTCAATATCCTCAAACATGAACAGTTATGAAACACCTAAAAGTAAATTGTCTATATCTGGAGTGAGATATTAAACTGTGGTAGGAGGGTTTGTGTGGTCCCCTTAATTGAAACGAAGGTCTTTGTTTACGTTTCAAGTGTAATAATAGTATCTTAATTAATTTATGGGTTTGAGTTTATAACTATTCGTCCTTTGGTTAATGTTTTTTGGGTTCACAATGTCAATGACTTTTGATTTATGTTTTGTGGGTTAGTTTAACTTAGAATATGTGTAGATTAATTTGATTGGTATAAAAAGACTTTTACCTATGTAGTAAGTCAACTATAATCGAAAAAAAATAATACATATATAGAGTTTTTTCTAAACAACCTCGTTAAATAATTCGTAGCAAACTTAATTATTTATCCAATAACTAAATGCTCTAATTAGGAATTGATCTCTGGAACCAATCACGAACGAGATCAGGTGTTCTGCTAACAAAGATATTATTTGTAAGTTAAAATAATTCTATAATATTTAAATTTAAGCTATGAAGCGAGACTTCTCAAGAAATAGAATCGTTAAAGAAAGTTCTTAAGGATAAAAAGTTCACAAAAATCTACAATTTAATTTCCAACTTTAGCGCAAAGTTGGTCGGTTTCATGGACTTTTTCCTTTGAAATCTAGCAATTAAAAGCCTTTTAAAAAGATATGACGTTTTGGCTGCCCAGCCAAATCCCTTCTAAACGAGAATTTAAATATTCATTAATAGTTGAAACTTTAACGCATGCAGCAAATGTACTTCCTGTTATATTCCATACCAATGTGCCAACATAGATATTTCAGATATTATGCCTAGATATAATATACTCTTGGATATCGAAGTTTTATGAGTAAATAGCTTTTATTTCTCCAACATTATAAGACTCAAAATTAATATAAATTAAGGTTAAATGAGACCTTTATATGACCATACTATACCAAGACCAAGTTAATACCTTTAAGACTACTTAATACATACTTACATTCTTATTCTTATTTCGGATATTAGTATACCGTAGATATAAAAGGTTTTTCCAAGCAATTCATTTTTACTTCTTCAACAATATAAGTCTCAATATAAATATATACCACTGATACATTAGAGAGCCAACGTGTTAAAAACAACACACAACCCCACCTAGTTATTTCGTGAGCAAACACTAGTGTAAGTGAAATAGCGAATTGTTTGCTTCAATAAAAATGAAACGAATGCACTAGGTCGTCTACGTGTTCAGAAGGATCTAGACTGATAGTTACTGGGTTAGGGAAGGTTTCAAGATGGTTTCTAGCCAGCGTTGAAAGAGCTGGCTTGTTTAGGTTAGATGTGTTAGGAATACTATATTGTTGCTTTATGGTATAGACCTTCTATGTATTGTTTTGGTTTTCACAGAGATTATATATGAGTGAGAATATTACATTATGAGTGCCTGTTACGAACATAAAGATGGCGTTTGGTCTCTGAAAAGCTTGGCATAATTATAAAAGTTAACGCAATGATATCTCTATCATTAGTTACTCAAGAAAACTATTAAGGAAGTATCGACTACTTTAATTCGACAAACCTCGGCTGTTCTAGAGAATTTTAAATTATTGAGTAAAAAAAGAAATCAGATTTTAAAGTGAAAAGTATATATATTTAGAGAAATTTGAGATTACATTACAGCGTAAATAAACAACGCAGCATGATATAATCCAAAGAATCATTTTCAATCGATAGGCGATTTTCAATTACCTATTATTAAAAAGTAAAATACTACATTTAAAAAGTGTTTTTTCATTTCTTTTCTTAAAGGATTATACCTCCATACACATCACATAGAGGCATCGTATACAATCACGCCCGTTTCCCTACAGAAGGATACCCTTTTCCAATATGTAATTTCATACATATAGTACACAACTTTAGTACATTCACCCTAAGGCCAAACTACATTGGTGGCAGGTAAGCCGTTGTGGTAGCGGAAGCACGTTCGGCACACACGGCGGCGACGCCTGATGAGTTCGAAACGCCGGCGACAGGTGGCGCTCATCCGATGCTGACAGCACGCTTATCGGGATAAGGTTGTAATATATAGGATAATAGCAATATAAGGTACATAGTTAAAATATACATTTATATACATTCAAAGTCATATAAAGTACATTGATAGAATATACATTCATATAACTCCAATATTCATGCTAGTACGTGATTAAGGAGATGTTAGAAGGTTCAGTCCACCCAGAAAGGGATTATAGGACGTGAGTGTATGTGTATGTATGTATACATTTACTTTTAATACCTTTGGAGGTGGACAGAACATCGGAGATATAATATCTCCTCGATCACTTGATTTCTCTTTTGGACTGAAAGATATTGGATTCATGATAACTATGTATTTATTATATACAAAATTGTCGTCAGGTTTCTAGCTCCTTGCCCAATAGATTCTATAGACCCCAAGTCTCGTAGTCACCTTCTACGACATGCCAGGAAAGACAGCAGTGTGTTTCCATTCTTTTTACGTCTCTAACTAGCATGGAATAAACGGGATTTTACACTAATAAACTTTGTAATAAAAGAAGATTGATTGCAAGAATTACTCTACTTGGTAATAAAATCTTGAATGCAATTAAAGGATATTTTCGCTGCAATCAAGTTATTTTATTGGAATCAATCAAACAGGGTAAAAAAGTGAAGGGTAAAGATTGATTGCCAATGTCTTAAACTGTTTTGATTACGTAGTCTAAGACCATAATTAGACAATAAAAATTAATCACTTTGATTTAAAGAGAGTTATTGAGATAATAATACGAGAATTGTATAAACTTGTTACTGGTAACAATGTGCTTATTATGTTGCTTGCATTGTGTGATTGAACCAAAACTAATATTCGTTATCTAGGGCTTATGTTGCACTATTATTAGCTACCTACTTGTTATATATATTACCTACTATTATTATTCAACTAAATATACAAGATTTTTACTTAATTAATAATAAGCGTAAGAATATTTTTTTGTTTCTTTTAACAGTTGCAGTCATGTTCTAATTCAATATTTTATTGACAAAAAGACAAACAAACTCTTTCACAAGCTCTCAAGCACAAACTCTTTGCGGGGTAGTCAGAGGTTCAGAATTCCATCTCCCCAATTGCGAAGATGGTAATTCTATGGCCACCTCGGACCCACGTGTTCACCGTGTCAGTACTCAATGTGACAGGTGGTAAGCCACGTCGCCATTTACAGTTATTTATTGATTATCCTTTTTATTTATATTCTTATTAATTATTAATTATATTAATATAGTACAGCATAATTCTGTTAAATTATTTGTTCTTTATAACACATACAAAAAGTACTCTGAAAAAGATAATCTCTATACCAGTATTACACTCTTAATACAAAAGCATAATCAGAACCTTCGTCGGTCTTGGCAATTACATTAACTTACACATGTTTAAAGAGCACAAAAGAGAAATATCATTTGTCTTGCCAACGGTACGAACGGGTAGTTCTTAGTATTTCGTGCGAATTTCATCTGCAGCTGAATTGTATTCGTAGTAAGAAAGATCTGTATTAGGAAAAGTTGGGTTCTTGGGAAGGAAATGATGTAGGAGTCTTTTGTTTAAATTGATTAAAAATGTAATAGTTGAATCTGAGGGAGACGAATGTGTGGTATGGGTGATGTAATTGCAATTTAGTATCACGAGTGTAACAGAAAATTGGTCACTAAGATTGTAGTACAGAATGATGTTTGTTTCTCAACTATAGTATATTCGCATTAAGAAAATAGTGATGTCATCATGTCCCCGCGATTTGACCAATGAGACGTGACAACAGTTGTCTGTGATTGGTCAATGGGACTTGTTTTCTCATTCACTAACGTTTCATTGGCTAGTTTAACCTCTGAATAGCATGACGTCACTATTTACTTAACGCGAATAGCCTATAGTATAGATTTATTTTTATACATACCTTTATATACATACCTATAATGAAACTGAAAACTATACAATTTAATCTTACAAAAAATAATAAATACTATTTTATATTATTTCAAAGACTAACACGTCCACGACCATTAAGCCTTGCGAGGTAGTCAGAGGTTCAGGTGTCCATCTCCACAATTGTGAGGTAGTAAATCTATAGTCACCTTGAACCCACGTGTTGACCAGATAGTCAGTACTTAATGTGACAGAGGTGGTAAGTCATGTCGCCATTAGGTTTCCTCAATATGTTTTCCCGCACTGGATTATTCGATGCATTTCGTAAATGTATTTTTATTACGAAAAAGTTCATAGAAATTCATTAAACTTCATTTCCATTGGTACATGCTCAAGCGGGATTTGATTCCTGTACTCACGTATACAAAGTCAAGCCCCAAACAACTGAGCTACGTTGAATTATATAATATGTATGTATAATAGTATTAACGATTAAAATAAATAAAACGTTCAATATTCATCTCTCTTTTGCCTCCGATATCACCATGATATTCCTCATTACGTACTCTAACTATACATATGTATATACCTATGTAAACACATATACCTCTATATAATAAATTAATTACCATGCCAGACTCCTATACCTTTCTAAAAGATAAGTAACCCGTTTCGTAACCAACCTAACGCTCTCCCCTTAGTACACACACCTCATAGAAATCCTGTACAAAGCAACAGCCAAAGGGGTTTCATAATACAAAAGTCCTTCAACCCCCTTAACACTTCACCCTGACACTAACTGAACCTAGCTAATGCAAAATGCAACCTTATTGACTGGGTAGTAGATGTAAAAATTGAATAGCAGAAAGCAATCATTACTTGAATGTGTACTTTTGATGTTATCCCCTAAACGGAAACTTAGATTGAAGTGAACGATAATTGTTGCCAGAGGATCTTTCACTCTGCAGAAAATGGATTAGAATTTACTAGAATGACGCATTTAATATACATACATATGTTTGTTAAATGCAAAATCGTAGTGTATATTTGTATGAGTTAAACCATGTAACAATGGAAATGAATCTGTTACTGTTTAATGCGTAGTGTACGAGTATATATTAGAATTAGCATGTATGTAGAAGTATTTAGATTTGATATGTACAATTTCGCAATTAAAACTCTATTTGCGTAATGCACCGAATACTATGGTGAAGGAAAACCGGCGTGAGGAAACGTACCCGTTGCTTAAATATATAATGCTAAATTTGATTGCCTGATTTCATCGCCATATTAATTACCCGCTCCACATTTTCGCAGATTGACACTTAGCCTCTGATTACTTTACAAGGATCCTTAATATTTCAAGATCACGTTGAAACACTGTTTCTTTATTTGATCAGCAATAAGGTCGACAAAAAGTACTACAGTTGGGAAAAGGAACTTTTTTATATAATTTGATTTGAATTTTAAAATGAACTAATTTTATATATTATCACAAGGTAAAAGTAAACCAAACTTTCATTTGCTTCAAGACTCTTTTATATCTGTTCTTATTGTTAATATAACGAACTACATACATATATGTAAAATATACATACGTATCCCATTCGCAAACTAACTCTTTATAGAATTAAATTACTTACACTTAGATTCCTGATTTCTTACTATTAAAAGGCTACATTTCCAATTACTAATGAAATCCTGTGGTACCATATTATTCGATATTTCCATACTACGAACTAACAACACGAAATTACGATACAATAACTATTAGTTAATTTAAACCTTATTCCCCAAACAATAACACTCATTTTCCATACCATTACCAAGTGCTTAGCAAGTGGTTTGTAGCAAACAAGTATGGAGTTGTTATTTATGCTAGTTACCCGTGGAGGTGCTGATAATTTTGCTGAAGGAAGCTAGCTTTTATAGCGCTGTTAGCGGAATAAAGGCAGTGGGAATAAGGCACTAAAAACAGGGATGAAGATGTAGGGTTGTCAATAGGGAGAGTAAATAAATCATTAAAAATAGGTTACAATTGTCCCCTGCCAGTGGGTAGTGGGATATTTTATGATGTGTGAAGGGTAACATTACATAATAAAATAAAATAATCATAAGTAGGTACATATAAACACTACTCTTCTTGTTTTGTGTTGTGGGAGATGTTGGAAGGTTAACTAATAAAAGGTTGTACATTACAAAACTGAGGAACATAAATAGGTACATACATATATATACAATTCTACATCCCAAAAGGGATATAGTCTATCCACCGTTACGTTGAACGATATCTCTAGCCTCACTTATAACTATGAACCATTAAGGAATTTACATAACGAAGTATACAAACACACATTCGTTGCACCAAACTTTGTTTAATTATAATCTGTAGTTAGGAATATGCTAGAAAAAAATAGCAGCTGGTTAAATTCCATTCAAGTTTAAGACCGGAATCAATATTACAAAATAAATCGTAAAAATAAATTATGAACAATTTAGGTGGTTCATTAATAACATTAATCTGAGGTTACAGTGTTCTTCTCTGAAACTGTAAAATTAGTGAGTCTTTGGCCACCTCGAACCTACATGTTACCAGATAGCAGTATTTAAAATGACTAGGGTTAACCATTCTCGGCATTTACATGATACTCATTATGAGTTGTTCGTTTTAAAGCCACTGTGTTAAATGCGATAGATTTATGACTATGTTATGAGGTTCTGTACTTAAATAACATATGAAAGTATATGTGTATTTCTTAGGTACGTAAGTTAACATGAAACGGTTTCTTAACGACCACTTACACTAAAACTTTATGTTCATACACAATAATTAAAACAGGAGTGTAATTATGGTGCTCCTAATGTATGTTATTGTTATACAGTTAGTAATAAAACCAGGAAATGCATAGTTTTGCTGATGATGTTCATAATGAACAAACATAAAGGTATGTTAGACCCAGCTGTTAGCAAAGGTGTTGGGTGCAACAGAAGACAAACGCATTCACGACTATTAACCCTTACGGGGTAGTCAGAGGTTTAGGTTTCTATCTCCGCAATTGCGCAGGTAGTAATTCTATGGATACCTCGAACCCACGTGTTGACCAGATAGTTCGTACACAATGTGACAGGTGGTCAGCAATGTTGCTATTTACAAGCACTAACTATTACGATTATTATTATATATTCGATGAACAGGTAGGTTTCCTGACGATGTTTTCCCTCACCGTATAATTCGATGCATTTCGTAAGTGTTTTTATTACGAAAATATACATAGAAATTCATTAAAAAAGATATCACGGCATTCTCATTTTTGACAATTTCGTTAAATCTCTTTCATGCAAATGAATAAATTACTCATATAACCAAAACATATCTATAACGTCTTAGTCACATTTTTATATTGGTTATAGAATCGAGTAAGAGCATTCTCTTAAATTGACCACATTTTACTTAAATCGACTACTCTACTTTCTCTACATACCTTTTTTTATCTACTTTACTTAAATTGACTAATAACCCAAAGTAAACACAAAAAGTCTCATTTTATGAAGCTCAAACATCTTCATGTTATTGAGTTCGAGACTAGGAATGAAAAATCCCATATATACGTTCCCATGGCTTTTTTATATTATATTTTCTGCCAGCAACCCTATTCAGTAATATTTAACTAAATTATGCATACTAAGAACTGTATTTAACATTTGATGTAAGCTAAGAAGGATTTTATGAGCGGTGTAAGCTTGTGTTTGCGACGGGAATTATAGTCAAGGTGGACTGTAGGGTAGGTGGAGAAAGGTCAGGTTAGATACAGATATGTGTAAGTCTTTCAGGTAGGATAGAAGGTCGCAGATAAAATGTCTCATTCGGCAATTTTAGCACAACTATTAAAGTCGGAATGGTTTCAGAAATATTGGGGTTGCAAGCCCTAGAATTTCGTCAATATAACTTAACACTTTTTGATCTCTTTATCCATTATTATTAGGATCGTGATTGTTTCAGTATATTAGTGAGCTGGCTAGCTCTAGTCCCTTAGTCCCTTCATTCAAGATGCCAAGATCAGTTGCAGCTTGTTAGTGTTCTCTTAAGATCTTTGTTTGAGGACAATTATTCACATTATACACATCAATTTCATGATGCGTAGTAATGAAGAAAATAACATACATACATATATTCACGCCTCTACGTCTCCAATGGGATAGGCAGAGACTATCAATCGCCACCTGGTACGATCCTGCCAAATCTCTCTTGCTTCACTAACCTTCTCATACATGCTGTTCTGTTCTTCACACTACGTAGAAGTTTTCACCAATGAAAAGGTTAATAAATGTGAGTGATACGTGTTTTTGTGTTTTTTCGTAACACTATGTGGCTATCCATAGTCTAGCACGGTGAGTATATATTTATACCTATAGCAAGCTAAGGAACGTGGATCATAATGTATCGTCGACGTAATATTTAAGATTGATCGATCGACTTTAATGTTGAACTTCGCATGCAAAGTTTGCTGTGTTTGTTCCTAAAGTCTGAACTTATAACTATTCTTCTATGAGGTATTAGGTATTCTTTGAAACTAGGTCTTGTGTTAGTATACCTAACTTTAGGTTTAATTATATAGACGTTATATTGATTGTCCGAGTATTGTCCCATGCTTGTACCTGAAATAGAATATAAAGAGTAAAGTTATTACATATTGCAGGATTATAACCTTTTTCTTTGGCTCCGTTAATATTCTTAGGTTCTCTTCAAAACCACGTTATACATGCTAGTAACTGACCAAGAAGATGTTGTCCAACTCGAACACAATCAGGTGTATGTCCATAAATATTCCTTTTGCAGCCTCCACCCGCTTCTGAATTTATATCATTATTGATATTGTATGATCATATAAGGTTTTATTTTAACCATTGAACTGGTAACCAAGAATAACCTTCATTTATTTATTATTAGAATTCTGGATACGTTTTAAGCTCTTCTCCGAATAAGCAGCCTCCAATATCTCCTATTGTTTAGGAGTTAGGATCCATTAGCGCTCAATTTCGCACCATCACCGTCCCGTACATATTTAAGGCAGCTTAACCGTACACACGACCTACTTTTTGTAGTACCGATAATCGGACCGATTTTTCTTACAATTTGTTCAAAAAAATAAGGCTAATCGCACAGAAAAGATTAGGTTTGGCTTAAGACTGTATTATTTTGTTGTACAATCCAGTATTTTTGGTGTACAATTACTTAGTGTCTGAATATTTTTTAATTGCTACCCTTTATTAATTACTAGCTGACCCGGCGAACTTTGTTCCGCCTTAATGGCAATAAATAAGCAGTTTTTTATTGGAAATAATAAAAAAAATTAAAAACCTACATTAATCTTTCATTATTATTTCTGTATTTTAGTGCATACGTTGCTCTTCATTTAAGTACCTTGTGATACACGACATTTTTTTGTTTATTATCAGGCGCAAAAACAAACAACGCAGATGGTCTTCCGACCCGTGAACAATGAACATGCCACGTATAATTTGACCATGTGAAAAACATGAATGTTCTAGATTTAAACCACAATCTTTTAAGGATTGGCCTTGTGATTTGTTGATAGTCATGGCAAATGCAAGACATATCGGAAATTAAAGTCTTTTATATTCAAATGGCATATATCTATTCTTTTAGCACCTAAGGGACAGGCTTAAAATAGAGATGTATAGAGAATACTTTGTTATTCGGATAATCGTGTTAATTTCTTTCTCAATAAACAAACGATGCTCTTGCTCTTACTAAAAATCGGTCGCCGTTAATCGGACGTGTGCAAGCAGGCTAAGGCAGCTTAAAACGAGATGTGGAGCGTCTTCGATAGAATATTCATACCGCGTTCAACTTCATGCAAGTTGGCATACCGTTTTAATTACACACTGCACTAGTTACTGAGTGGGAACTTTTACTAGTGTACCCACCTGCTATCAAAGTTTAATTGTACTTATTCGGGAAGAAGGTGAATTATCATAGCAGATGTTTGAACGCGAATATTAGTTAGATGTTAACTTCCTTTCAAGTGTAAGTTTTCTCGTTAAAAGTGCATTTATTATGCATTTTGCTTCACTGCGATGTAGGTGGAATGAAATTAAATGGTTTTCTTCATCACACATGATAGTTGTATGAATTAGTTAACGACACTTATTCAGACCACGATATTGTATGCAATTTATTAATGTTGATAATAAAGGTAAATATTTGGGTGAGGTAGAAGGGCGGTTACTAAGTTGACCTTTTATGACTTAAGGCTATCAATTAGATGATATACTCAAAAGTAACGATTGATTGCAATGTGTATGAGGAAGTGTATGGTTGCCAAAAAAGCGAAAGAAAAGGATCCACTGGATTTCTGACTACCTCTTCATAAAAATACAGATTGTACAAATCATTAATTAAATCAAATATGATACGATACGGGATACATACATCATACAAATCATAAGGTGAATCATAATCAAGAAAAAAGTATCATTAATTATGATTTAGGGTTTTAAATGGATTTATATAGGATTAAACCAGCGGTCTTTTTACTTAGCATGCCATTAGATATGGTGGTCATGTTAAATTATTAATTAGCATTGATTAGTTATACCAATTTAAAAAGCTTTAGTACTATGAAGTCCAGTTTTTGCCCTTTGTTTGTACGAGGGTTTGATTGTATTAAAAGAATTGAATTGTTTGCACTTAAGAGATCGTAAGAACCAATATATGTATGTATATCCATATTATATGTATTCTTTATTAAGAGAACAAATTCTATAGATAGTAAGATAAAATTACAAACATTCTTCTCAACTACTACTACACCGCAAGGGTTAATGGTCGTAAATGTGTATGTATGTATTCATCTCAAGGCGGGTGTACTTAGCGTAAAGACCAGGCATATAGCATGTATGAGAAGGGTTATGGGCGTGAGTGAAGCAAGAAAGATTTGTCCGGATCTTTCCAGGTGGCCATCGATATTGCCTTTCCCCTTGGCGTGATATATCTTTATATATGTATGCACTGTTTAAGATTTATTCTGATATAAGAGTAGGCTTCATTTGTTTTAAATAATTAAATATATTACGTCATAAGCTGTTATCTGAGATAAAAGTGCTTCGTAGAGATCATTATTGTATCTTTTCGCGTCAGCTGCTTCTTGCTTGTGGTAGTGAATGTTTGACTACGGAATGCCAATGCTTGCTCAAGAAATAACAAGCTACCCCTTGCGATGCAGCCTACTGGATTCTGTATAGTTTAGTTCGATAACTTAATAATAGAACAGAAATATTATTATATTCTAATGCTTCTAGGAAAGACGGAAGATCCATGAATTCTGTATTATTTGACTGTCTAATATACTTTGTAGTTTCAGGAATTTGGGTATTTTCAGACTTTTGTT
Organism: Leucoptera coffeella; assembly: GCA_030578115.1. Taxonomy (NCBI): domain Eukaryota; kingdom Metazoa; phylum Arthropoda; class Insecta; order Lepidoptera; family Lyonetiidae; genus Leucoptera; species Leucoptera coffeella. The sequence continues at coordinate 60,622 of JAMBLF010000318.1, read as the reverse complement.
TTAGATAGAAGCTACAAATAACACAAAAACTCAATAGATAATTGTTATCTATCGAGAAGGTTAGGTCACACTTAAGTAACTTTTTTCTTAGATAATTTCGATTAAGTTTAATTAATATTTTATTTACTTATAGAGGTTTCCACCAAGAACTAAAGGTATACAAGATTTAAAATCAATAAGATAAAGGAGGATACGAGAATTATTTTTATATATAATCCAGGTTACATCCTGAAAATGAAAACGTTATATTAGATAAGTATTTCCAGGATTTCAGGATAACCTTCCTTTATAATCATAACTAACGTTTCCAGTTAAAAAAGGTCTATCTAGATTGCCGTTACTTACCAGGACAAGTGATGATTTCTGTGAACACTAAACTCACACTAGAGACATGTCTTGTCACACAAAAAATATTAAAATTTCATAAAAAATCTGAACTCTACGCCATAAATTTAGATAAACGTACGGCATAGGTTGGCTTTGGGTAAAGACTGTATTATTTCAATCTACAATTTAGCATGTAAGTGCATTTCCGTATCATTTGATGTTCGTTTAGTACTAGCCTTGTTAAAACGAAGAAATAGTTTTCCAAATGTATCTCTGCACTGAATAATCAGAGCAAACGCAGTCGCCTACAGATCCTGACTAAGCGTTTTATCAGAGCCTCACAGTGCAACGAAGGCCTCGCTGCCAGAGCCTCGTTTGGGTGTTTGAATAAACAGGAATAGTTTTTAACGGGTTGGGGGTTTATAGAGCTGGTTTAAGTTCGGGAATTAAACGTGGAACTGTAAAATTAGCGATCAACTTATGGAAGAAGTGAAGTTGACAAAAACATACAAACATACATTATTATATTGATCTACATTTATTCATGATCTTTTTATACTTTTTGAGGTATTTCTGTTGGCACAAACGTGCCTATATTATAAATATTAAAAGTAAGTAAGTGAAGAGATGGATTTCAATAAACAGAGGCTTGCAAGATCGATGTAAATGAAGATCCGTAATATCTGCCTACCCCTCTTTAGCTACGAGTATCAACATCTTAATAGTCACTTTAAGTGTGACAAGTCTTCAGTCTATCGTCCTTTAATTTACATTTAACCTTCAAATATATTGAGTCTATCCAAATAAAATTAGATTCCTGACTCAACGGACAGGTAATGTCAGGCAAAAATATCTATTACTTTACCTTAGCAGTAATAATTCCGAGAGATCGTTTATCAGTGTCGATAGGCATATAACTAGGGGTCAGCAAAAGAGTTGGGAACAAAGGAGGTCGAGGAAAGTAGTTCCTCATCTATTTTGCCGCTACACTTATTATCGGAATATCGGGACTTGATTTATAACTTCGGTTATCAGGCTAAAATGAAAGGAATTATTTAAACAATAGAGTTTTTGTTAGCGTAGTTTAAGATGTGGAAGGGTAGAGAGAAAATCTGATCAATATCTCATTAATGTTGATTAGTGATAGGTGAAACATAATATTAATAAGACATATAACAGTCAGATAGACGTATATTGAAAAAAGGTGACGTTGGGAGTACCTATAACTGCCGAGAGTGTATGAGAAGATGAATGAAAGTCAATGAAGCGAAAGTGGTCTGTCAGGATCGGGACGAATGGGGATCCGTGATCTCTGCCTACTCCTCTACAGGGCTACTATCAGGCGTGATGTGTATGTATGTATGAAATTAATAAGCAATTTTGATAGTTGATATAGTTGGTATAATTAACTCTATTATTTTAAGATTTCTTCTACTGGACGATATGAGACTTTAACATCGCAAGCAGTTGTTGATTTGATTCGAATATCAAAGGCAGTGAGTAAGGGCTTCAGGATATTGGTGATTGTTACTAGGCATAAACGATGATTTAATATGCTGCCTTTCTTCTTACTTTTCTGATATTATACGTGCTTATAGTGACGGAGGGGTATTGAGATTCTACTTTTTGTAGTACCGATAATCGGACCGATTTTTCTAATAATTTTTCTTGAATTAAACATATCAACTTCCTCAGAATCCTTAGGGAATAGAAATAAATTGTATGGGGTTTGTTATGAAAGATCACGTGACTTAGCTAATGCGAAGTCAATCACTTACATATTGGTGTATATTCTCTTACTTGGCTTTAGGGTCTGGTCTTTATTAAAATACAACATATATTAAGAGATGTAAAGGGAATACTGTGTTATCCGAATAGTTATCTTATTATCTATTTTCTGAATAAGTATACTATGTAGCCGTTCATTAACACTGACTATTTGTACGACGTTTGCGTTATACTATTGATATTAAAACATCCTTTTTACAAAACAATGTCCTTACACTAGCGGGATTAGTTCATATGTCTAACCTCGCAATTGCGGAGAAAGTAATGCTACGCCACATCGAAAACACTTGTATACAACGTGTTCTATTTTCCTTCTACAAAAAATCGGTCACCATTAATCGGAAGTGTGCAAGCAGGCTAAAGCTTAAAACGAGATGTGGAGCGTCTTCGATAGAATATTCATGCCGCGTTCAACTTCATGCAAGTTGGCATACCGTTTTAATTACACACTGCACTAGTTACTGAGTGAGAACTTTTACTAGTGTACCCACCTGCTATCAAAGTTTAATTGTACTTATTCGGGAAGAAGGTGAATTATCATAGCAGATGTTTGAACGCGAATATTAGTTAGATGTTAACTTCCTTTCAAGTGTAAGTTTTCTCGTTAAAAGTGCATTTATTATGCATTTTGCTTCACTGCGATGTAGGTGGAATGAAATTAAATGGTTTTCTTCATCACACATGATAGTTGTATGAATTAGTTAACGACACTTATTCAGACCACGATATTGTATGCAATTTATTAATGTTGATAATAAAGGTAAATATTTGGGTGAGGTAGAAGGGCGGTTACTAAGTTGACCTTTTATGACTTAAGGCTATCAATTAGATGATATACTCAAAAGTAACGATTGATTGCAATGTGTATGAGGAAGTGTATGGTTGCCAAAAAAGCGAAAGAAAAGGATCCACTGGATTTCTGACTACCTCTTCATAAAAATACAGATTGTACAAATCATTAATTAAATCAAATATGATACGATACGGGATACATACATCATACAAATCATAAGGTGAATCATAATCAAGAAAAAAGTATCATTAATTATGATTTAGGGTTTTAAATGGATTTATATAGGATTAAACCAGCGGTCTTTTTACTTAGCATGCCATTAGATATGGTGGTCATGTTAAATTATTAATTAGCATTGATTAGTTATACCAATTTAAAAAGCTTTAGTACTATGAAGTCCAGTTTTTGCCCTTTGTTTGTACGAGGGTTTGATTGTATTAAAAGAATTGAATTGTTTGCACTTAAGAGATCGTAAGAACCAATATATGTATGTATATCCATATTATATGTATTCTTTATTAAGAGAACAAATTCTATAGATAGTAAGATAAAATTACAAACATTCTTCTCAACTACTACTACACCGCAAGGGTTAATGGTCGTAAATGTGTATGTATGTATTCATCTCAAGGCGGGTGTACTTAGCGTAAAGACCAGGCATATAGCATGTATGAGAAGGGTTATGGGCGTGAGTGAAGCAAGAAAGATTTGTCCGGATCTTTCCAGGTGGCCATCGATATTGCCTTTCCCCTTGGCGTGATATATCTTTATATATGTATGCACTGTTTAAGATTTATTCTGATATAAGAGTAGGCTTCATTTGTTTTAAATAATTAAATATATTACGTCATAAGCTGTTATCTGAGATAAAAGTGCTTCGTAGAGATCATTATTGTATCTTTTCGCGTCAGCTGCTTCTTGCTCGTGGTAGTGAATGTTTGACTACGGAATGCCAATGCTTGCTCAAGAAATAACAAGCTACCCCTTGCGATGCAGCCTACTGGATTCTGTATAGTTTAGTTCGATAACTTAATAATAGAACAGAAATATTATTATATTCTAATGCTTCTAGGAAAGACGGAAGATCCATGAATTCTGTATTATTTGACTGTCTAATATACTTTGTAGTTTCAGGAATTTGGGTATTTTCAGACTTTTGTTTTAGATAGAAGCTACAAATAACACAAAAACTCAATAGATAATTGTTATCTATCGAGAAGGTTAGGTCACACTTAAGTAACTTTTTTCTTAGATAATTTCGATTAAGTTTAATTAATATTTTATTTACTTATAGAGGTTTCCACCAAGAACTAAAGGTATACAAGATTTAAAATCAATAAGATAAAGGAGGATACGAGAATTATTTTTATATATAATCCAGGTTACATCCTGAAAATGAAAACGTTATATTAGATAAGTATTTCCAGGATTTCAGGATAACCTTCCTTTATAATCATAACTAACGTTTCCAGTTAAAAAAGGTCTATCTAGATTGCCGTTACTTACCAGGACAAGTGATGATTTCTGTGAACACTAAACTCACACTAGAGACATGTCTTGTCACACAAAAAATATTAAAATTTCATAAAAAATCTGAACTCTACGCCATAAATTTAGATAAACGTACGGCATAGGTTGGCTTTGGGTAAAGACTGTATTATTTCAATCTACAATTTAGCATGTAAGTGCATTTCCGTATCATTTGATGTTCGTTTAGTACTAGCCTTGTTAAAACGAAGAAATAGTTTTCCAAATGTATCTCTGCACTGAATAATCAGAGCAAACGCAGTCGCCTACAGATCCTGACTAAGCGTTTTATCAGAGCCTCACAGTGCAACGAAGGCCTCGCTGCCAGAGCCTCGTTTGGGTGTTTGAATAAACAGGAATAGTTTTTAACGGGTTGGGGGTTTATAGAGCTGGTTTAAGTTCGGGAATTAAACGTGGAACTGTAAAATTAGCGATCAACTTATGGAAGAAGTGAAGTTGACAAAAACATACAAACATACATTATTATATTGATCTACATTTATTCATGATCTTTTTATACTTTTTGAGGTATTTCTGTTGGCACAAACGTGCCTATATTATAAATATTAAAAGTAAGTAAGTGAAGAGATGGATTTCAATAAACAGAGGCTTGCAAGATCGATGTAAATGAAGATCCGTAATATCTGCCTACCCCTCTTTAGCTACGAGTATCAACATCTTAATAGTCACTTTAAGTGTGACAAGTCTTCAGTCTATCGTCCTTTAATTTACATTTAACCTTCAAATATATTGAGTCTATCCAAATAAAATTAGATTCCTGACTCAACGGACAGGTAATGTCAGGCAAAAATATCTATTACTTTACCTTAGCAGTAATAATTCCGAGAGATCGTTTATCAGTGTCGATAGGCATATAACTAGGGGTCAGCAAAAGAGTTGGGAACAAAGGAGGTCGAGGAAAGTAGTTCCTCATCTATTTTGCCGCTACACTTATTATCGGAATATCGGGACTTGATTTATAACTTCGGTTATCAGGCTAAAATGAAAGGAATTATTTAAACAATAGAGTTTTTGTTAGCGTAGTTTAAGATGTGGAAGGGTAGAGAGAAAATCTGATCAATATCTCATTAATGTTGATTAGTGATAGGTGAAACATAATATTAATAAGACATATAACAGTCAGATAGACGTATATTGAAAAAAGGTGACGTTGGGAGTACCTATAACTGCCGAGAGTGTATGAGAAGATGAATGAAAGTCAATGAAGCGAAAGTGGTCTGTCAGGATCGGGACGAATGGGGATCCGTGATCTCTGCCTACTCCTCTACAGGGCTACTATCAGGCGTGATGTGTATGTATGTATGAAATTAATAAGCAATTTTGATAGTTGATATAGTTGGTATAATTAACTCTATTATTTTAAGATTTCTTCTACTGGACGATATGAGACTTTAACATCGCAAGCAGTTGTTGATTTGATTCGAATATCAAAGGCAGTGAGTAAGGGCTTCAGGATATTGGTGATTGTTACTAGGCATAAACGATGATTTAATATGCTGCCTTTCTTCTTACTTTTCTGATATTATACGTGCTTATAGTGACGGAGGGGTATTGAGATTCTACTTTTCTTCTATTCTTTTATTCTAGTCCGGGGCGCTTACTACGCGGTCGGGGACTACCTTGCCGATGCTCAGGGTTGTCAATGAGTGCATCTAAGCTATATGTGCATAGATAATTATGTTTTTTTATAATTTGTTTTTTGTAACTGGCACTGGGCAAAAAATCCTGAAAGCCGGAGTTTCTTGTTGGTTCTTCTCCGAGCCAGGGCTTCCGAACCAACGGTAGGATTTCAATGCTAAGAGACGACCAGTGTCAGTCAAATGTTTTGACTTTCAATGAATGTACTGTACTTGTACTTATGTTGAATAAAAACATTTGACTTTGACTTTACCTCAAGTCTTTGTCTATGCCTCAAGAATAACATACATGTTGTGTTTTTATGTGAATCTATCTCATGTTGTCATTGTAGGTTCATATTTCCCTAATGGAATATTAAAATAAGTGTCAAGTTCAATAAATCTTTTATTCAATACAAAATAAATTCAACTAAAAACAAAGTAAGAACAAAACAAGTCACACTCAATAACAGAACTTACACCGTCCTGAATCTAACCTAATCCCCCAATTGTCGTACTTAGCAAACAAACATGATGGGATTACTTTGTAATTGTGCCTTGGGTCCCTGTAACTCCATCTAAACTCCCTGATCAAGATAGACAGATTCGAATAAAGACCAAGTCACATCTGGCCATCCGAATAGATTGAACCCTTTCTATTGAAGTTTTATTGCCAATCCGCCCAAACGACTATCGACTTTATACGCTTGGCACAGATGTCTTTTTCAATGTTTCTGGAATGGTAGTTTTAAAAAGATTAGTGGGGATAATGAGGGACAAATTCAGGACGGTGTCACATCGGTTGTAGTTGGAGTAAGTGGATTCAACGCGAATCTGGAGTTACTAATTCTGTGACTGTCATTTTAATTGATGGGAAGTCGGTTTGGATTTGTATGAAGGATGGTTGTATTAATTGGCACGAAGTGGTATAACACGGGTATAATAGAGAAGTTTAATGAAATGAAATTAGATTTGAAATGGATTTCGTTCTAGGAAAAATACATTTGTTATGTAGTGATTTCAAACCAGTCTTCTGCTAGAATATTTAGATTTGAGATAACTTTTTTAAAACCTTCAGAATCTATACTTAAGCCGCAATCGTTGTAGTCCATTTAATCATAACTATACCTTAACGTCCGTTTAATCCCTTCCGAGGTAGACTGAATAATGAATAAATACACAAAAGGATCTCCTTGGTCACTCATTAGCATAAATATTGAGGAATTTTACCATGTCAAATAAAACATTGGTGGCAGGTTACTAGCCCATTGCATACACCACTAGTCCGTTTGTCTACGACTTATCGGAAAGAACGGCAGCTAGTTACCATTCCATTTACGTCTCAGACTAGCACGGGACATAATCCTTTTAATCACCATTTTTAATTACAAACTAAATCTCAGCCGTAAAAGTTTAATTATAAAACAATATTATTTAAAGCGCTTACAATAAAGCGTTCAGATCAGTTAACAACCTCATTTTCGGATACCTCCTTTGATTCACCGATCGCTGACCACAATATAAATGCCTGGAGCTGATAAAAGCAGAATTTCTTTTGGGGAGGGATCTTAAATGGGGTGAAGGTAATGAAAAATAGTTGTTCATGCGTACCTTTGTATTGGGAAAGATGAAAGAGCGATAATCTGGTTCATTTCAAGGCTGTTGCCAAATTGTTAAGTCTTAGGTTTCTATATTTAAGTACAATAAACAAAGGTGAAGTAATTTCTTAGAGTAGATATAGTATAAGTGTTCAATGTAAGACAAGAAATAGGTACTAAATTGATGCTCAGAAAACTTTAATATCAATGCTATATTAAATAAACTTTTAGTAAGCGTACGTTTAAAGTAGTGCTAAAAACAACTGAAGGTCTTAAAAGGTTAGCTTTCACCACATGTCAAATGATTCTATTTTAATTAAATTAAAAATTTTGTGCGACAAATGTCATAAGTACGTATGTCCTGAATACTGGTCAAAACCGCAGTCGTATGTAATATTGAATCCAATCCAAATAGAGATCTCATGTTTTTACGAAGCAATAAAGCATGTCCAGCGAATAATCTCGTACAGTAATCAAAGGGGATGCATATTTCAATCCATAACCGAGAATTATGCAAACAGAGCCCGCACTGATCCGATCTTTTGTTTGGAAATAATTAAAGCAACGTTTTAATTTATGAATACGATAAATTTATGGTGCGTGCTGTGTAGGTTTTGCGTGGACGTTTTTATACTACATCTGTAATATTGTATATGTTTCTGTGTATTGTGTGTGTTTTTAGTTACACTGGAATACGATAAGATTTAATAATATTAACTAGGTTCTATAAAGTTAAAAGAAAATGCTTCTTAGGACCATCTGTTTTTAAATATAGTAGAATATATTAGTTAACTACCCATGTATGACACTATATATTCTGTTATCTCCCAGTTTATTCAAAAGAAACAATTATATAACGTTACATAATCTACAGAAAGTACAAAACAAACATTCATCAAAATAATTAATCACAACAAACGACCACTCCACTCTTTATAAACCGCAAAAACTATACAGTCATAATGCTACCACTACTGCATGTATTGTTCTCAGCGTTTTTAATGCCTACTTTACTGACCGTGAAAGAATTGCTCGTATTTTATATACCGGGTCCATGTTTGGACGTTTCTCGTGTTGCCAATGTATGTATGTGGTGGGTCTCGGTTTTATTGGTTCAGCCATGGTGGTATAAAACTGACGTTTGTCGTGTTTTGCTGTGTGGTACGATTTTTATGGATAACCTATGCGTATGGCTTTGGCGATAAAATTTTATCATCTCGTATTAGTGTTTCCGGGATTAGATGGGTGCACGCAATATGTTTATTATAGTACTTAAGATAATTCATTGGGTTGGTATGGAATAAACGTAATAATAAATAAACTAAGCCTGGCGTTATACGACGTTATGCTATTAAGCAAATAAAGTATAATATAACTCTTACAGTATTATTTGAAACTAATATTAATAAATATGAGTAATATATTCAAGTAATTGTTTAATTAGATATCTATATTTTAAAAGATAAAATTAGAGAATTTATTTATAATAAGCTATGTTCTGAGTAAATAGCAGTATTTCCTCTCGATCCATACTTTGAACTATACCATTATAATATTTTATTAATAATCAGTTCATATCATTGTATATAGCAATTTATCAATGTATCAATACTTGACAACACTACCTTAGTACAAAAATCTGACTACCATTTACACACCGGCCATAATAACCCATTATCTAAGTCTCCATCTCAACTGTCTCTAAACACTGACACAACAATCAGTAATTATGTTAATTTAGAGTAAAAAATTAAAAGCTATCAAGAAGGAATTCAAAAGGCGGTTATTTTGAGGAAACAACCAAGTGTCCCGGCGATAATAAGTCATCATTATTATAATGTTACAATTAGGACCACCGGCCGTTACGAAAGGGCCTGTGATATAATTAACTCGTGAATGGCATAAGACATTCCACCAGTATGACAACTATTAAGCGATCGTTTTGCTTGTTCATTTGAACGTTTTACTCGGCTATTACATGTTCGTTTAATATGCATATTACCTTTGTAAAGAAATTAATAGGGGTTGGGGAAATCCATCAGTAAATTTTGATTCAGAAATTGAAATTGCTTGCACGATTTCTTGGAATTATTTCTCTACGGGTTTACTGGACGTAATGCCAGTAGTTTAATTAATTTCACACGTTTTAATTATTGCGTTATTCATATTTATTTTAAAACGAATGAGTTTTATTATAATTTTTTTCAATTATCATTAAGTGATTGTAGTAATATATTGAATATAGAAGTTTTTTTGTATAATAATATCTTATATATTAGAAGCCCAGCACATAAATAATACTATATACCCTTGCGGTGTTTAAGTAAGTATTATTCATACATGTATATTCACCCTTCTACGTCCCCAACGGGATAGGCAGAGACTATCGAACGTCACCTGGAACAATCCTGACACCCATTCTTCACTCACACCCATTGACCTTCTCATACATGCTTCTTCACACTACGTACACCCGCCTTGAAAAGAATGTCTCTACATAAATATATAAATCTTTGTAAGATTAATTTGAAAATGGGGGATATCCACTTTTACAGACAGTTTACTATATACATAGATATGATGTCTACAAGTGTACATGCATTTCAAAATGGATAAAAGAACGAAAACATATGTATCTAAGGCTACATGTATATCCTTTTACACCCAAAATTGTGAATTTTTAGCTACATGTACATCTTTTATCACCCCAACCTTAACAGAAAAGAATTTCGTGAGCTTCGTTCATAACATGAATAATATCGATGTCATTCGGATAACAAAGCCAGCGATTACATAGAACGCTCCTAATGTACCATCACACATAACATACAACCTCATTATCGATAAACCTTCGCAGAAACCTTCCCAATTTCAGCTCGATAAACACGCCATTTTAATGGCTGCTTTGCATGAACGATTCAGAAAAGAATAACAAATGATAGGTTGGTGGTACGCGACAGCTATTTGCATTCTGGTAGCGTCCCAGGTTAATATGATTTGTTAAGAATAAATAGAGAAGCCTTAGCAGATTTTAAAACAAAATATAGTTTTATATTCATTTGCTTATGTAAAGAGAATATAAGATAAGGTATATAATGATAATATATTCGGACAGTTACTAATCAGTTCTTCATGACTCATAATAAAGAAAGAATAAATAAGAAAAGTCTTTATGATTATTCCTGTTCTAAATAAAAAAGCGTTTATTGCAGAATTAGGTGAAGAAGGGTAATATCAAAATCTAATAGTATGTATGTTTGTAAAGAAGTTAGTATTTCATTCTTCATTATTGAGAGATACACACATTTGTCGACCTCCATGGCGCGAACAGTTTGCCATCTGAACGCTAATCGTGAGTTAGATTTCCGGTGGAGGCAAAACTTTAACACTTCAAGAACAACGCTTTTCTTCTGCTTTCCAGTCTGATCATTGATTATAAACAACGTTTACTAGTACCCTTACCACAAGCCTTAAATGAACCAAGGGTCTAGTATAATTGGTGTATAATTCTCCGAAATATTATTATTATTTTAAAGGGATTTCTAACTACGAAATAGATTCAAACCCCATGTAAATCTCTATGAATGAACCAACCAAGCACTTATTATTATGTTTTACATAAAACAGACCTTTAATGTTTTGTGAACTTGTGTATCCTGACCCTTACCAGAGTTTGATAATGACATACAAAACAAAAACAGTACAAGGTCATATATTACACGTGTCATTGATTGCTATTTAATTATATCAACAATAGAAAGACGAAAGTTGTAATAGTAGCTACGCTAATGCGTGAGTTTCATTATTGAACTTCGTAAAGTCATTTGTACGAAAACACATATCTATACGTACACATCACGCCTTATTCTCTGTAGAGAAGTAGGCAGAGATCACGGATCCCCATTTGTACCGAGTCTGACAATCCACTTTAGCTTTTTTGACACTCATACACACTCGGCGGTTATATGTACTTCAAACATCACCCTTTTTAAATATGGCGTCTTTCTGACTATTATATATCTTATTGCGTAGGCCCCTACGTAACCGCCCTTTCACTTCACATACGAAAACACATCATAAAATATTATATAAACAAGTGTCCTATACTAGTCTCGGACATAAGTAGAATATTGATAGATGTCTTTCCTCCCGATATGGATACCTTCGACTAAAGAACTAGATCTCAATAGAATTATCTGGGCGATGGGCTAGCAACTTGTCACTAATATTTGTAGGTCAATACAATCAATACAAGATTTGCTAAGTAATGGCGGTGATATTTAATAGAACTAAGGTTCACTTCCAAAGAGTTTAAAGGGGATGTATGACAACAAGTACCTAAGTACATTATAATGATGTAATATAAAGGGGTAAATAATTATTTACCCGTTTATATCATAAACTAGTAGAAGAATTCTAGACGAACAGCCATCGTAAAGTATACTGAGAATATTACCTAATGTTAACTATGTTGCCTATGACATGAATAATATCATTATCGTCTTTATTTTGTTCACCCTTTCAGAGACAATAGACTTAAAGTAAACAAGTAATTACAATAAAAATGTAAAGAGCAACAGTAATTAAATATTACGTTGTTGTTCAATTTCAGCGAAAACAAGATAAAGAACTAAGCTTTTAAAACATTTTTTGTTCTCATTAAGTCGTAAAATGATGAATCGCCTTTTTCTAACACTCACAATTTCGTCTGAAAGTTAATTAATGATTCTAGGTTTGCTTAGGCGTTATTTAATTATATTCTGTTTTACGTATAAGCTAGAATCATAAATTACTGTACTGAATGTTATTGTATTAGAAATCTACAAAACAACGTGTAAATGTTATTGTATTTGGAATTAAACTACAGTAGAGAGTATAATGTATAATTTATCATTTTTTTACTCTTTGTGTGTACAAAATTCTTGATCATTTCCCCAATATTTGTGGAGATGACATCTTTTTATTAATAAGTAGATTTGTAACTTAACTTTGGAATTGTATTAAACTATTCTTAGGTATACTTCTAGTGCGATAAAAATATTTAATGAAGAACATAATCAAATATTCTTCAAATACATAAATACACATCACGCCTGATTCCCTATAGAGGGGTAGGCAGAGATCACGGATTCCCATATATCCCGATTCTGACAGACCACTTTCGCTTCATTGACCCTCATACATTTTCGCATACACACTCGACGGTTATAGGTAGGTACAGTCGACATTATAAGTCCAGTTCGAGTAACATTTTAAATGGTTTAAGTTTATTAGAACAAAAGACAATATTTTACATTTTAAAAGTGCACTACTTTGCCATGGCCCTTTTTCAATATATCTTCCACAAAAATCATATTTATCCACGCACCATCGACCATACAATCATAAATCAATCCACACAAGAACGACGCCCTGAAAACTCTTTCGAGAAGGAGATAAAGAAATTTCCTTGTAACTTTGGCTCGTAGATCAAGGGAAGGTCGCCAGCCCTCTAGGGCACGATAAAGTGACTTATTGCTGAGTGCTCGATTTGTGTTGTGACCCTATTCTCACCTAAGGCATGTGCCTAGTAGGTATATTGCTTTCGTCATCTCTGAATATGTAAATTTAAGGTATAGCACTCGTGAATTCATAAAAAAGTATATTAACACTATACATAGTAAGTATGTGACACGTTCAACAAGCATTTGAATTGACATCCCATTGTAGGCAACCAAAATATCGGCGAAACCACATAATGTATATTATCTAATAAACATTAAATGGATTCCCTGATACTGTAAGGCAGTAACAAGTTGCTTTTATTTGCTAAAATGTAAGGAATCTAATGTAGCAAAGGATTTGAAGCTTATAATATATAAAGTTATATAAGTGTATATATAAATATAAGCATATATGATAAAGTTGACAGAGGTGATATTATATGTGTGGCTTCCACTACTAAAGGGAAAAAAGGACGTGCGTATATTCCATGTAACATTGTATTTACTCGTATCTGAATCTTCTATAAACATCCCACACCTCACGCCTTTAAATAAATTTCCTTGTAATTTCTAAATATGTATCGTTTCGCTCACCTTTAAAAATCCTATGAAAAGCTGATGATTCGTGAAAACATTTCTTAGAAAAATGACAATCAGACAACAATTCTGGCCGGATTTTCCAAAGAGTTTGTATATCCCTCGCTCCCTATAAAGTTTGAGCTTTGAAATGAGAACAGGATGAGCTGAGAATTTCTTTCTTACCTTTTGTGTGAGGCGTCGAACTAAATAATGCAGAGTAATGCGATTTCGAGTCGCTGATTCGGAAATAATTCTGAAATAAGACCTCCTTCGTTGTATGAGGCCTTTGTTAACGATATAACAGTCGTTCATCATCATTATCAAGACCAAGGTTATCTGGAATGTGAAAAGTCGATGTTTATTTTAAAAATGGAAATCACTAATTTAAGATCATGATACAAGTAGGTGGTATATTGAAATAAGAACTTTAACAGTTGAATATATTCTTTGACGTGTGTATTAGTGGATTCGATGTGTAACTTTGGCATGCCTCAATAAAATTCTGTAATCTCTGCGCACTTACAACCGTCAAGTAGAAATCTTAGAATAACGAATCTTTTATAAGTAGTAGTAGAAATATGAAAAGTAGTAATCAATAAGATTCGGTGTCTTTTGTGTATGTGCACACCCGTTCTTAGCAAAACATTTTTAATACTTACTACCCCGCTTAATATGTTCGGACCTTACATATGCGTATACATACATACAGATGTATTAATGTCCTTGAATCCTATTCAGGGTAGTCACATATCATCTGTCCACCACTACTTATAATAAAGTATCCATCACCAATAATACCAACCTACATATATAGATACATCTAAAGAAACACAAAAGCCTGGTCACCTTTATAAACACTCAAGGATTTTAATCGTTCAAACCCACTGTACCCCACTTTGTTCCCAAGGTGGTATATTAACGAAAGCCTGCCCAAGTGGCAATAAGTTTATTCAACCCAGCACGAGTGGCCGGGGTAAACAGAGTTGTGGGGTTCGAGAGTGCTTGAAAGCCTCTTGAGGAGCGCGCGTTTAAATCGAATGGTTCCAAGACACTTGGATGACCACTATTCTAATAGGTAGGTACAGAGAGCTTAGGTTCTTAAACGTGTTAAGATTATATAGTCTGAGTTTTTATTTGGTAGTTTAATGTAATGGTCTTATAAAGGTGTTGAATAGAATAGAATTGTCTGCCTTTTATATGAGTTAGTAGTGGTGAGATATTATGAAAATTTCGTTCAATAATGCGTGTAATTGGTGTGATTAATATTTATTAAAGAATATCCGTAGAACTTATATCTTCAATATCATGGGGTAAATATAACCTACATACACATCACGCCTGATTCCCTTTAGAGAGGTAGGATGAGATCACGGATCCCCTTTGTCTCGATCCTGACTGACCACTTTCGCTACATAACTTTGTATAATACTAGGTATAACATGTAACTATATGTGTATACACATCACGTATTTCTCCTTAGAGAACTAGATAGAAATAACTGATCCTCACTATAAATTTATTACTTTTCTATTGGCTCACAAAACATACTTTATTCACATGTAACAATATGTTTATTCATTCATATTCACCCTACAATATTCGACACCACCTCAAAGCACCTGATTGCCAAGTTCAACCAACCAAAGGCCACTCAACTTAAACTATATCTATAGCATGTTAGTGCGAGTGCCAACCAACATACTGGACGGAGGACATAATGATATGAGGTATTGCGCCCGAGGACATTGCAACAATTTATGGCGGGGAGCTCTATAATAAAACAGAACACTGGTCTATCCAGTATCGGAGGCTGCACTTGGGTTAGGCTGTGACTGCGGGGTTAGAGGAGCGAGTAATTGCTAAAAGGTTAAGATAAATAGGTAAGTTAGTCTCTAGCTAGATTTAAAATGCCTAAGTTATTCTCTTTATATATATTATGTGTAAGTAATATAAGGGTAATTTAATGGTATTATTTGCTGTTTGTATGAATCAGTATATCATGCTAAAGATATAAATAGGCATAAGGTATGTTAGGTTTAGGTTAGATTCTTCATACCTAAGTCTATGTTGAAGCTTTGTAAGGTTAGTAAAAAGGTAAGTTAGACTTAGGTTAGATTCTTAAGTTTATAATGAAATTTCATCTATATAAACATAATTCGGTCAAGTACTATAAGTGTAATGCAGCTTTGTTATTACATGTATTTGTACTGATATTAGTGACTAAACATTGGAAGGCATCCGACATACTGCACTTATCCTTAGTCTCTTACTGGCATCTTGTGATACGGCAAGAACAAAAAATCACTGTTGACGCCTTAGAGTCCCCAATATCCCATAGAAAATCCCTAAACTGTTTCTCAAATGTGACAGAGTAGTTTAATACTGAAAAGTCCAAAACGTATATAAAATTATATACAAATATATACCTTCATTCCCTATACATACCACGTCTCAATCCCCAGTATATACTACCTAAACTCCTTGTTTCCTACCCTGTAATTCTTTGAATGAGGCAGCCCGCTCTCCTTAATATGCAAGGCACGCTCTCCTGTCTCGTTGCTACACTTAATCAAGTTTTCTTATCGGCCCCCGCTTATAATATTGGCCGTGATATAAATTGATTTGAGATTGTGACGTGTTTTATGAGGCAGCCCCGTTCTTTATCTGCTTAACTATGGATAAGATTGGCCGTATTTACGGCGTGCTGAATTTGTTCAAGCGGTTTTTGAGACGGTTTTGTTTGAGAATTGTGATTGAGTTTTAAGGATTTCTTTTGTTGATTTTAATTTCAATTTCAAATCATTCATTCAAAAGCTACTTTAGCTGTTATGTAGTATATTCTGTAGTTTATAACATTTGATTAGAAACAGTCTATGTAAGTTTTTACATTGAAACAAATGGTTTGAAATTGAGAGCTTTTGATATGGTATTTGAGTAGTTTAAACTAGTTGTCATTAATTATAACGTATCTTTTAGTACAAACGTAAAATCAGTTTACGAGAACGAGAGCTTCTTAGTGTTCTTGTGAATCAAGTAAGTAGGTCGTCAATAAAATCTCTACGACTAGCTTAAAGAAATTACCTATCGAATAACATAAACTAGGCTATAGTTAACATTTCAAATCATTTATCAAGTCAAGGGCAGTTTAGTTATTTTTGTTTTAATGATATACCTCTATAGTTTAATAACAGTAAATTAATTTTAAGATTTACCTTTTAAACTGTACTGCAATAAGTCCATGAAAGCTTCAAAATTACAGTAAATAGAAAACTGGGAAGCTCTACCATGAAAAAGCTGAGTCGGCTACGCTGATAAATTTACCAGGAACACTGATTTCCACTCAGCACAATTTGTGTTTAAATAATCTGCTGGGAAGTGAAATGGTTTTCCGTTTACAAATGTTCCTTTCGTGTTTTAAATGAGTTATCAAATCATATTTTGGATTTGCTAGTCTGGAACTTGAGTTGAGTTGTATTGGGTGCCTTTATTGTAAACAAAATAATAATTATGTAGTTACGGGTGACAAGCTATCCGTCATTACAATATAATTTTTTTAAACATTATTTTGATAGAGATTCAAGGTATTTTGTAACCTTGCTACCAATCTTTTCGGGATTATGAAGGTATTTACTATAGCTACATTATAATATTGTATACACAGTTTCACTCAGTTAGTCATTTCTTGAGAAGGCCTTATTTACTTCGCATATTATTTTATACTTATTAGTCATCAATAAAAAGGAATATTGTTATACCTATAGTAATATATGTATAACTTTTAGTTATTAATTAAAAAGAACAATATATGTACAGCGAAAACAAGAACATTGAAGGACCTCCATGTCGCGAACTTGAACGCTAATCGAGAGGTCCCGGGTTTGATTCCCGGTGGCGGCAAAGTCAAGAACTTTCTTCTGCTTTCCACTCTGGTTGTTGATTATATATGTATTTATTTATATGTAAAACGTACCTATATATCTTAATCTTAAAAATACGTTAAGCCCTTAACAGAAGCTATAGTTTTAATTTACTTTACCAAGGACGTAAAATTTTTTTTAATAGTCCTAAATATAAAATTTTAAAGAGCACTGAAAAGATCCCAAAGATTTTAAAAGACTTGTTCCAATGTCGGTTGTTGAACTGTCCCCAGCATCAATTAATCGATCTCTAATGAAGTCATTTGAATGCTAATGTGATGAGAAACCTGTATCATTAGGTTCGTTTGCATAATTTTGTTTGGTGACTTAATATTGGCTTAATCAATTCGGTGTGACACTTTTAACTGTTTAACCCGCCTGCCGATTGGGGATTGAATATGTAATCAGCTGTTGTTGTTGTGAGAGGAGTAGTCCACATACATACATACATACCTCCTTTAATCTCTTTTGTCGTGTACAGAACCTTTGACGTATAATATCTCCCAGGTCACTTTTTAGCATATGTCGTAAAAGAAATAAAAACAGACAGATGGTTACTAGCAAGAGCCAACTTCTAAAAGTTATGGTACTTTTTAAATGTATTATTAAGTTTTTATATAATGTTTTTATATATTATTACATTTAGTAGAAAATGTATATCAAAAATATGAGAGATTAAGAGGCATTGCGAAGTTATATTTCAAATTAGTAATAAGTTATCTCCTGAAACCTAAAATTATTAATACATTATTAATTTCACATACACATCACATCTTACAACCCGTAAACCTGTATATAAATCTATCAAGGTTGTAAAAAGATCAGAATAAATCAAAAAAGAAACCAAACTGTTTTGGTTCTACTATTCAAATGGAGAGGGCGTTAGCTGTTCTCTTTCCGAGAAGCTTTTAGACAGAAGCAGAAAGATAAACATAATATCATATTGTTTCAAGTTCATCTTGAGTTCAATTAGTATGTTTTCTGAAATTGTATAAATATAAACTAAATATAGCTTTAATTTATATGCATGATTACGTTTAAGCTTTATACGTTTACATTACAAAGTAAGTATTAAAACAAGTTCAACAAAAATATTTACTATAGACATTGACTTATATAGCCCAACCAAACCAACAATATAGAACCTTTTATACCACTCATACTGGTCCTAACATCACACATGTTTTGATTCAATTTCGCCGAATTTCACAAAGCTTAAACCATCAGTTTGTACGGACTAGTCTTTCTAGGAATTGCAATGACAAAGACTTAGTGCTATCACTAAGTACCTAAAGCTACTTTATGTTAACACTAGAATATGCATTGTATGTATAGAAGTGAACCATACACATATTACAAAGTAAGATTTAATGTACTCTGACTGAGATATTTTAGTAGGCGAATGAATGATTATGAGAATATTTTAAGCTATGGAAAAATAACTATGCTATATTTAAGACATCAACTGTTATATTATACACAGTCATATTGGTAAATCTTCGAGGTTCTGTTTGCTTTTTAAAAGTGTATTCTTAGTGCGAGCGTATATCTTTGAAATTTTCACCTGTTAGCCTGAGTAAATAAAACAGTGCACATATTTCTTAGTAAAACAAAAGCCAGATAACCCCTACCTACCGTGACACGAAACCCTAGATATCGTTTCACCTGTCCTTTTTTCCCAAACAAAAATATCTCCATCCCGACCCAAGTTGTCCCATCGAAAACAAACAGATCGATTACTGATTACTAAAACAGTCACGCGTTATGATTACCCGTTCAATAAAAAGCCTAATCACATTTAAAAAGGCTGTACAAAATCCAACTTTATCATAAAACATTAAGTTCCGTTTTCGACTGTGATATTTTAGTTAAATTTGGAAAAGGTTGTATTACAAAAAGTGCCGAAAGGAGCGTGACAAGTGTGGTGTCGCCACTGTCGATAGGTCTTGGCGGGTTATAGTTTTTTACGACCTCCCTGACCGAATAGAAACACCTGCGATGAATTTTTATGGCTATCTCCACTCCCTTAGTTGCGTCTATGACAAAGATGTTTTAGGAAGGTTTTTTAATAACTTAACCCTGTTCTGGTAAAGACAAGGATTTGTGGTTGGCTTCCGGCTGTTTGGGATGAATCCGGTTCTCAGGGACTTATTAATTATTTATTTATAGTAAACCCCGTCTTTTTTAAGGTTGGGAAAAGATGTTTCTTAAGAATAATCTTAGTCTCTTGAAGAATTATCTTTGAGCGTACTTTTTAGAGATGAGGGATTTGTAGCAGTCCGTATTTAGTAGCAAATATTAATGAATATTCCGTTGTAGTATCTTACGACTCTTTCATTGTTTGTTACCTATACAAACGGTAAGTACGTTTGGACATGAAATTAACTCCATCAAAACTTGAGAATGGTCTCTTAAAGTAGATTATACATACATAGATACATACGTTTCACGACTTGTGTATACACACTCCCTTTTTTTATTATGGCGGGGTAGTCAGAGGCTTGAATGCCCATCTCCGAAATTTCGAAGGCATGTTAGGTATGGGTCATTCGAAGCCCGCGTATCACTAGACAGACAGCACCCAACGTGATAGGTAGTGAACCGTATCGCCGTATCTAATTTCATTAAATAATAATAATATATTGAACATATCTTCATATCAGAGACAACCCTGACGCAAAAATACTTAATAATCACTTTCATTAAATATGTGAAATTATATCTCAACAATTTATCCCATATTACGTCACTTCCTTACGACGTCACAAGAATATGGACAGAGGAGCCAGATGTTTTTATCACATTCATATCCTAGGAACTACAATCGAATCATTTACTTATTAATCAAATAGTCATTTTTCAAACAGCGTGTCCTAATAGTTTTAATCGAGTTATCTCTCCACAGTTCGACGTTAGGGGAACAAAGCACCTGCTTTCCTTTTCATAGAACAGGAATAGATCCTTTTTGTTGTTCGGCCTCTTTGATTGTAAAAAAATCAGGGTTGAGTTGTAAGACTTTAATGTGGTTCTGTATTAATTGAACTTATTAATTTGCTAAGTATATGGTTTGATGTTATTTGTTTATAGAATAACGAAAGTATTTATTCTTCATCAAAGGACGTCGTTAAGGTGAACTTGTATCAATAAGATCATTAAAATTTTACACCACACTTTTATTGATTTGCCTGAATTATATACATTATTAATATACATCATTAATATACAAATATTATATACATTATAACACAAGCTTTGAATTAAATAGTTATCAGGTTTACTAGCAAAATAAAAAAAAGTGTGTATTTGTTACTTATATGAACAACTAAATATTCTCCCAAGTTTTCCATAAACAAACTATTATTTACACCTAAAGTAAACTACTAATAAAAATCTAGCGACATCTTTCAATCCATTTCCTAACTAACCCTAAACCCTCGACCCAACATGACGGCCAGGCAAATGTTATCTTCCGTTACCATATTTCTTGGTCTGGCGTTAATTGGGGGTTTTACCCCTTTTTTACTTAGGCAGAGCCATTAAAGAGAGCATTTTGATAATGCCCCTTTAAAAGCACCAATTAAATGGATGGTCTAATAAAAATAATCGTAAACAAATGCTGGGAGGTTTAAAGCTGCTTCGGTTGTTTAATAAAAACGCTTAAGTGCCCCGTTTTTCGGACATCTCAATTCTTTGGATTGAGTTGTATTAAGTTTAATCACATGGCGAATTGGATAGTTACAATAACGTGTGATAGTAACACTATGTATACTGCAATGTATGTGTGTTGTTCTGACCATGTATACATACATATATATACATATGACCATGTATCTTCTCAGCTCCACGTAGGAGGCGACTAAGGGAATAAGGGTGAATGGAATTGATAGGCTAGTAACCATATGACATCACAACCTCAATGCATACATGCTAATAAGTGACTAATAATAAGCTGATTGTACTTTTATTTAACTGGGTATTCTTACAATATGTTATTTAACTGATATACTTATCTTACTTTCTCTATGAAAGCTACTAACATATTATTTCATCTTAATCTAATTAAAAGATTCAGTTTTGCTAATGCTTTTGTATAAAGATTTGTGTGGAGATAGGTTATAGATAAATCGCGATCTTAATAAGGTTTCGATGACATCGAATAAATAAAAGAATACAGTGTGTATAAGCAGGTGTATGACTATGAAGCGAAAGTGGTTTTTCAGGATCGGGACAGATGGGGATCCATGATCTCTGCCTACCCCTCTACAGAGAATCAGGCGTGATGTGTATGTATGAATGTTAAACAATACAGTTCATTACTTTTCTACTCACTTACAATGTTCTCTTAAAAAGGCATATTTCTTTAAGTATGTGATGGTATTATGATAAAATGTCTAGCTACTCAATTATGTAATTAAACTTTAATTAATATATACCTACTGTATGTACCCCTGAGTCGCTTTTACATTATTAGTAAGTACAAATATTTCTATTTGAATAAGTATCATGTCTAAACTAATGAGTTATTTAAACATATCTACTCTAATTGATCTTTTTAAAACTCTTAAATATAAGTACATTCTTACATACATATACCTATAGAATTTCAACCTAAAGCCCCTTACACAGTTCAAGAACAGCGTTTTAACCCGCTGTATCTCGGAGCAAGTAGGGCGTCTAATGAGCGCTTTAATTAAATATTAAAAACTGGGTTAGTGCTATTAGTGAAGTCTTATGTACCACAAAAGATGGCGGTAGCTGCCAAATTGGTATGCAAATGCAGTTTTAGATCGTTTTAGCGTATTGAACTAAGAACTTGGGTTTTAGAACTACTTTGGAGTCTTTATTAGTATTAAAATAGGGTAAACTAGGCTTAAGTAGGGCGTTTGGGGTGCGATAGAGTTTGTTGTGGTTTTATTAAAAAGTTAAGGTGGTGTGAAAGGTTCCGCGATTGAAATTTTGCAGCGCATTGGTAGGAAGGTATGAAATTTTTGAAGGTGAATGAAGAAGTCCTTTTAGATATTATATACGTACAAATCACGACTGTCACCCTTTAGTAGGGGTAGCTAGGGATCATAAATCGCAATGTTTCTTATTCTGATAAACTACTTCCGATTCATTGATTTTCAAATAAATTTCTCATAAATACTTTGCAGTCATAAATACTTATAACTTAAATATTTTCCAATAAGTCGCTTATTTGCGTAAAATATCTCATCCCAATATATCCCAATAGATTCCTTAGACTCTACATACATACATCATGGAACAAAACCAGACTCATTAAACGGCTTTGTCGACCTACATAGAGCAAAGTTTTCTCCCAACGTCACTGTTACCAATAGCAATTAAAACGCAACACAGTTTAATTGCACTACGATGCTCAAAGCAACTTAATTACTAAGGTACAGGTATTGCTATGGTATGTATAGGTATAACACATACATATATGTCAGTATACATAAAAGGTTTCATGTATCCGAGGTTCTGTCCATTCCGAAAGTGATTAAAAGAAGTGGTAGTATATCTCATACATAGTACATAGGCGTTTTTGTATCCGAGGTTCTGTCTAACCCGAAAGGGATTAATGTTCGTGAAAGTATATTATGTTTCAGAAGTTTTTGTTCTGTACTTTCCTTCTCAACCTGATCTGACCTTAGAAATACATATAACCGCGAAGTTTGTATAGATGTCAATGAAACAAAAGTTTTCAGGAGCCGAATCTCGCTATATCTCCCTTATACCATTTGTAAAGAAATGGACGTGAAGTGTATGTATGTATGTAGGTGTATGTTTAGACATGTATGAAACAAAAACACATACTCAGCGACTTGACACCGTGAATGTTTGGCGTGTACTTGCGGGCTTCACGCAATTACACCCAGTGGTGCAATTAGAGGCAGATTCCTAGCCCGTGGGAGAAGCATTTGAAAATAAGGGCAAAAAGCCATTTCCTTTGCCCTTTGTATATGATGTTACCTTTATGTATTAAGTTGGCGAAAGAAAAAGTTATGGAATGATTTCGTGATATAATAAAATGGATTTCTTAGAAGCTTTTGAGCGGACAGTCCAAAACGATATTAATTATTCTTGGAATTTAGTTTTTTTTATTCACATTCTCATTACAGATTGAATAATTGACTATGTAAGAATTAAAACTGTGTAAAATTGTAAATAATAGTAGTAATATACCTTTTATAATGAAAACAATCGTCCTTCGTTCACTTAATCCACATATTGACGGAATAAATATTTTTTTTCAGGTTTAGTGTTTGTAATGTGGGTTCAGTGAGAGAAAACACTGAAGAAATACCTGTTAATTATGATAGGCCAATCAAACACCAACTGCCTATCAGATGAGCTTATATCTAAAAACAAGTTATCTTCCAGTTCAATCAATCAGGCTATAGCAGTCCACTGCTTGACGTAGGCCTTCCCAAGGGTACGCCAAAAACACGATCACTCGAGACTCTCATCCAACCACTTGCAAAGACCTTCTTTAGGTTATCGGTCCACCTGACAAGGGAGTATCTTACGGTACGTTATATCCCCGTTTATAAATACTAATGCCTGTTGTTCATTGAAAAGTAAGCTGTGAGTAGTGAAATACTTATACACGAGTAATTCTAACTCTATACTCGAAGCTACTTAAAAGGAGCTTATACATTCCATCTTTACAAGTAAGTGTAAGACCCATTTTCTCTCTCAGAGGGAGCTAGTAGTTGCTTTTATTTTAATTACCAGTATGTGGCTCATTTAGTTCTCTCCAGCGAGTGCCGGCGGCCATTTTTGTTATTACTTGCCCAGGCAGGGAGCAGAAATTAAACTTTCAACGTGGAGAGTGCAAACTGACGTTAATTAATGCTAACTAAAACGTTGCTCAAATGTCAAAGAGATTAGCGAACCGGATACGGTGTTTTTGTGGTTTACTAGGGCAGGAGATTTCTATTGTTATGCCAGGTTAATTCTGGAGAGATTTGTGTAAAAATATTAAATGAATTAATCAATTCACGAGTGGTCGGTCGTGTTTTGTGGCGTTACCTTGGGGAGGCCTACGTCCAGCAGTGGACTATCATAGGCTGATTGATTGATTGAATAAATTTTTACTACATATATACATACACGTTCACCTCCGTTAATCCATTGGAGACATGAAAACATCTTCTTGGTCACTTATTTGCATAATATTAGGGTTGTGATGTCGTATGGGAAATTTGTGAGTCGTACCTAACCCATTGTCCCTTAGTCGCCTATATGGCGGGAGGAACGGCAGCTAGTTAGCATTTCATGGTTTACGCAAGTTAATGGTAAGTATTATTGTATATTCATACCTACATACATAACCTTTTTCTTTCTACAATCTCTTTCATCGTACACAGAACGCCGGAACCGCCATCAATTTATTAGCCCTTTAGTAGGAATATCGGTAGTCTTATGGGGTCTTATCGGGAGTATTATCTTCTTATATATACAATATTAAGGACAGTGTCCATTGCCTCTTGATTTTAATGACCCCTAAGGCACAATTACCTTACTCGATTTTATGCAAGTAAGGCCAAATAGTTTGCAATCAATCTCATAGTAGAACACGTAAAGTATAATTGATACGAAATTGTTATTTTACAACCTTTTAGCTTTAGAAAACAATAATTTTAACTGAAACAAATGCCTATAAACCTACAAAAAATATAGAGCGCTTCCTGTATTAAGGGTATATCCTAAAGTTCCCTAAAATATGAGATTCCGGAAGCCCTGGTCCTTGTATTTCCATAAAAACAAGATATCTAGTCGTTATTTTTGAAATAAAATTGTCTTTTTATGGGTTTTATTTTGCATATCTTGGAGAAGACACTGTTTAAGCCTATTCTGCCACGAAAGCTTAGAAATAAGAGATAGGTTATATTTAGTATTATATTTAAAGGTAGTGTTTAAATTTCATATGCTGGTGTAGAATTATAATTAAAATATAATTTAAATCATATATATATATATATATATATATTATATTATATCAATCTCTGTATAATGTATCAAATTTTAATAATAATACTAATATTTGGACATTATTACACCAATTGAACTAGCCCCTTGGTAAGTACATTTAAAGCTTGTGTTAAGGGTATTAGTCAACGTATATTTAAGAAATATATACTTATTATACATAGATAAAAACATATATAACATATATAATCAGCGACCAGACTGGAAAGCAGTAGAAAAGCGTAGTTCTTAACTCTGCCTCCACCGGGAATTGAACCCGGGACCACACGATTAGCGTTCAGCGGCCCTAGACAAGTGCCTAAAACGCTAAACGAATAGAAACGAACGAATAGAAAGCAAAATGTATGGCGATGACAGTTGCTTACGATTATGTCACGTGACCTAGCCTAGCGAATCCGAAATCGGTAGCCATGTGTCACCATATTCTATTCCATCAAACGCTACGCTAAGCGTTGGCGTTACTAAGAAAAGCCTAGCCAAGCGACTCGTTTGCAAGCGTTTTTCTATTCGATCGTTCGCTATCCAAGCGAACGCTAGAACCCACACGCTAACTCATTCGCCAACGAAACAAAATGGCGATTCTATGAACAGCTGATTTTGCTTTGTTTGTGGAATTACAAGTTTTCGAGATTTATTTTAAATTACAAAGATTTTACTGCAATGCACAGCTTAAAACTTGTCCGGGCTGCCCATAATGAGCAAGAGCTTAAGATAGTGATAAATGAAAACGAATTTTTAAGTTCATATTTTGACATTTCATAAGTGTCAAAAAGTGAATATTTTCGGCTCATAATATGCAACATAGCACTTTCAGCTTAGCGTTCGAATAGAATGAGCGTTCGCTTAGTCGTAGTCCGCTTGGCTACCAATCGAAATTTGCTTACGCTAAAGCGTTAGCGATTAACGCTAGAGAATAGAATGGGAGCGTTGTACACTTGTCTAGGCCAACAGTGTCTAACCGATCGTGCCACGGAGGTTGT
Source organism: Leucoptera coffeella (assembly GCA_030578115.1). Taxonomy (NCBI): domain Eukaryota; kingdom Metazoa; phylum Arthropoda; class Insecta; order Lepidoptera; family Lyonetiidae; genus Leucoptera; species Leucoptera coffeella. The sequence continues at coordinate 33,995 of JAMBLF010000318.1, read as the reverse complement.
CAAATAAAAATAATGGTTATGAAGTGTATGTTTGTTTTTATATCTCTAAGTTCTATTTCATCATCATCATCATCTTATGGTACCCCAATGGTACAAAGGGCCTTCGTGAGAAGTCGCCAACCGCTCCTATCCTGTGCCTTGCACTCCGCGTCCCTCCAACTCAACCCAGCCGCTCTCAACTCAGCGTCGACTGTGCGCTGCCAGGTGTGCGCCGGCCGGCCTGGGCGTCTGCTCCCGTGCGGCCTCCATGTGTATGCTGCCCTGGCGATGTTGTCCTCCGGTCTACGGAGTGTGTGCCCTATCCACTTCCACTTACGCTGAGCGATTTCACGCTTGATTGGAGCTTCCATAGATCCTCGTTTCTGATAGTGTTCGGCCAGAATATGCGAAGTATGAACCTCAGGTATTTGTTGACGAACACTTGCAGTTTGTTCGTCAGTCCCTTTGTCTCCTTCCACGTCTCGCCGCCGAAGAGCAAAACAGACTTCACTATGGAATTGAAGAGAGAAATCTTGATCCGCCTGGTAAGCACATTAGAGTCCCAGACCGGTTTTAGCTGGGCAAAGGCGCCTTTCGCTTTCCCTATTCTGGCGTCAACGTCGTCACTAGCTCCACCACTTTCAGTCACCATGCTGCCGAGATAAGTGAACTTTGCGACAGATTCTAGTGGGGCACCGTTGAGCATTACAGGCCGATTCTCACATGACTGAACACGCATTTCTACGGTTTTCTTAGCGTTGATTCGTAGTCCTTTCTCTTGAGCTTCCTCTCTTAACAAGTCAAGTTTCCTTTGGAGATCGGATAGTGAAGACGAAATCAACACTATGTCGTCTGCGTAGTCCAGGTCCTCCAGGTGCGAGCCATTGTGCCACGGAATGCCTCTGGGTGTTACTGTGACATTCCTCATGACGTCGTCCAGCAGGATAATGAAGAGCAGTGGTGACAGGAGGCAACCCTGTTTGACCCCTGTGGCCATCGGAATTGGTTCACCTAGAACCCGCTCATGTACCACCCTGCAGATGCTGCCGTTATATAGTACTCCTCTCCTCTTGAGACTGGACCACAGTGCGCTCCACTGCACGGAGTAAAACGCTTTCTCAAAGTCAACGAATGCCAGGAAAAGTTCGGCTCGCCACTCCACGCACGACTCTATTAGTATGCGCAAGGTGTTCTATTTAGTTATTCGATAATTATGAACTTGGTTTGTATGTGCGTAAAATTATCATTAAGCTATAAGACATATCTTATACTCCAACCTTCTATCTAACTCTTTGTGAACAGCACTCACATATATGTCGTGTACGTATGCCATTAATCACTCTGTACTTTACTTGACAAAGTGGATGTCATTTATGTATGAGAATCTATTTCTGATCGTAAGCTAAATTGCGTTTGCCAGATGAAATATAGCTTCTCGGAACTCTGTTAGACGATAAATATGTGCCTTACTATTCGTCTACAAGTGTTCACTAGTGCTTCACTGAACATTAAGAGAATAGTAGTATTACGTTAATATAATTGAAGAATTTTATATGAGCAGCAGTCAGTGTTCGTGGATATTGTGTGTGGGAATCTTTTTTGGATTAGTCAAAGATCTAACCTGACCACTTTCAACTCTGCTGATATATGCAAATATACGTAGAAATGTCAGTCAATGTCAGTGTGTTTGTAGAAATGTCAGTTTTTCATTAGAGACTTTTTGTGTAATATAAAGTAAACTAGCGATCCGCTCCGGCTTCGCACTTCTGGCTATTTAATGGATGTTATTATACATATAAACCTTCCTCTTGAATCACTCTATTGAAAATACATACATCAAAATCCGTTGCGTAGTTTCAAAGATTTAAGCATACAAAGGGACATAGGGACAGAGAAAGCGACTTTGTTTTATACTATGTAGTCATGATATAGGGATTAGATTAATGCAAATCTGAATCATGTACAAAATATAACTACCTACCTTTCTTCTTGCAATCAAGATAATAAAGTACAACACAGTACCTATACCTTAAGATTAAATCTATACGTACTTTCATCAATTATATCTTGCATAGGTTTTGAGCTATTTTAGAAAAGGCTCATCTGAACCCATATATCACTGTCCAATACATATTTATGAGTTATGATCCGTGCAAATATTTTAATGTGACTTCAGGAGAATATGATGCATCGCGTAAAAGGAGAATAAGGGCTTAATGCACTCAAATCGGTACTGGTCATCCATTAATCAAATGTAATTAGAATTCGTCGTATGAGGTTTACATTTAGGTTTATTATTTATCGTTACCATATGCATATTCAAGAAGGGATATTAAATAATGTTTTGAATATACTTATGGTAACAGTATGTATATTTGAGAGGTTTTACAGTTAATAATGTACTTGCACCTTTAATAGGATGGACGGTATTTAGGTATGGTTTCTCCTAGGTCACTTTTAGCACTATTATAAAGAATTTCACAGCAATTCTTGACATAATGACTTGATCACTCAACATCATACATTTGCACCAACAATGATATTCATGGCAATAAGTTAACTCCATTGCTAATCTGGGATTCAAAAATAATACCTGTCTTTAGCATGTCGGAGGATATGACTAAGGGACTAGTGGCTAAAAGGAATCTATAGGTATTGAATCTAGTAACCTGTTACGAATATTTTACATGACATAACAACCCAAATATTCATGCTAAGTTAAGTAACCTAGTTAATGAATGCAAGCAACTGTACATAAAATAAATGTAGACTAGCTGTCGTACTTCCTGGCATTACATTAAAGGCAACTACTACTAAATGAGCTTGGGCTGGATGGATTCTTTTGGCCGATGGGATCGCTACCTCTCCCCAAACATTACAACGCCACTGTTCATAATAAAAAGTGACATCAGAGATATTTTCTTCTGTCCAAGGTTCTCTGTCCACCCCGAAAAGGGATTAAAGGATCTGAATGTATGTATGTATGCATATGTAAGCTCATGGTTGGCAATGAGTGCATCTAAGCTATATGTGCATAATTATGTTTCTGTATAATTTGTTTTTGTAACTGGTACTGGGCAAAATCCTGAAAGCCGGATTTTCTTGTTGGTTCTTCTCCGAGTCAGGGCTTCCGAACCAACAGTAGAATTATAATGCTAAAAGACAACCAGTGTCAGGCAAATGTTTTGACTTTCAATGAATGTACTGTACTTATGTATGTATGTTGAATAAAAACATTTGACTTTGACTAAGTAATGAACAAATATTCTGCCCAAGATATACATTGAAGGTGATGCTTATAGGAGTTCAGTTGGGCGGTAGGTACGCGGCAATCACTTACGTCCGCCTAACAGATTGCGTGCGCCGCGGCATTACGTCACTAATGGCCATTCATTTGTTTTGGACGTGGTCCCGCCCTGTGTCCTTCTGGATTGTGCAGGGTTGGCATAACATGTACTGCTCTTAATTAAGGTACTTTCCTTTCGTATTACACTGAGGTGTATATAGATGAGTATTACCTATTTTTTTTGGCATTTCGTAGGGTGCGTTTAAAGGAATAGAACAAGAATCTGTCACCAATATCATACTGTCACTGAGATAATAAAAATCAATAAAATTTTTGATGATGATGATGACGATGTTTAGCAACCTGTCAACTATATTTTAATATATCAATGCCATCTCTACATCTATACTTATTCTAAATGTGACAGAGATTTAATTAGGGTTATTCTTGATTGGGATATACGACGTGACTGTATGTAACATTGCAAGACTGCTATTCAGGCAAGACATGTAAATACACCTGGCTAATTTAATTCCTATACAATATTCCTTTTAACCATTCGGCAACCCTATCCTCATTGAATCGTGGGAGGGTATTCATACTCCTTGTCCCGTTTATGCAAAACATTGTTTATGAGATGCCTCGCGGATTTCATTAAGAGTTCGACTTAATATATTAAAGGGAATCGGTCGGTTAATTACCTCAAAATGTTATGCTGTAGGTTCCGGTAACATTTGTAAGGCCCCGGGCGAAATTTCCTTCGACCTTGTATGGGGCAATGATTCTGTATACTATATCGATATTGAACTAGAGTAGTGTGTAGGTATTCGTGGTAATAATTCTGTATGGGCACTATGTATATTGATTTTTACTAAAGTAGTGTGTAGCGATATTCGTACTAGCATGTCGTTACGCGTTTAAGAGAGTAGGAGAAAAGATTTCGTTTCGTTTTTCTAATAAGTCATGTCAACAAGTCAAGTTCTAACAACTCTATTCATTAATACAGACCTTAACTTAACTTTGTGAGTATGTTTTTCGGGTGATTAGACTGTTTAGTTCAAGTTAGATTACATATATAATGTTGAGAGCTTGTTAAGGGTTGTTATTAAACCTTAACCTTCTTTTTCCTTGTGAACAGAGTTCATACTTGTTCCTAGGCTATCAACCTTAACCTTTTTACCAGATTGAGTGTAAATACAACATGTTTACATTCTACACCGCCCCCTACCAAGTTGATACAATACTAAACTTAAAACGAGTGTTGTTCTCAAATTACTCGTTAACAGTATCGCTTGATGAACGCAATGACTCGACAAGTCGTTTTGTTTGTATCAGAATGATTGCCGCTCGCACTGTCTTAGATCGCGGACAACAATCCGCCTAACAATTAGTGTTGATTCGAATACCGCTATTCGATTTGTATCTCGATACTGTTATTCGATCCTTATTCATTCGCAATCGATCTATCGATCTCTGTTACAGTTCTCACGTGCGTAGGTGTATAGGTTTGTGTGGGCACATGAGCTTCGGTTGTTACGGTAAGCCTTAATAGTGAGGTTGGGTGTGTAAATAGAATCTCAAAGTAGTATCGGATACTTTTGAAAACCTTGGATGTATAATGTACTGGTACTTAGTTGTATTCATTTTGACTTAGGTAATGTTAAAACGAAAGATTCGTACAAAACCTAGAACTGTTGAAAATGTTAACAAGACCTAAGTAAAAAGGTATATTGTCACGTAGTCTTATTTGATTTACATATTGAATGTTTGTGGAGCTCAAGAAAATAAATGATTTACATATACGAAATTTCTATCCACCGTTATGGAAATAAAATATATGACAGATGTTCTAATTTATTAATTATTACAAGAACACATTATTAAACAGTAAGAATCGTGAAATTTTACAACTATACTCGTAATTTGGCACTTTTAAATAGCACATACATAATTAGCACATTTTAAAAGATTATCTAATCAACCAGTACCGGATTTTTCAAACTTCATCCATATCAAGTATACCATAATGTCAAACCCTTATACGTATATAGCTTAAAACTAAGACGTATAAGGTCTGATGCCATGAGAATTGTAACTGAGCACACTCAACACTGTGTTTGGATAAGTCCAACAGGATATTTGGATTAGCAGTTAGTTTAATTGGGACAGTCTAATCACTCTACGCTACATGTGATGCAATCGTGTTTGTTTAAACGCGGCTTATGCTGGTTCGGTGCTTGAATTAATTCATTAGATGGTCAACGTGTCGTAACAGAGAGATATGTAGGTAGAGTCAGTTAAGGTTTCTGGAAGTGACTTGGCAGTCACATAAAGAAGTTTTACTGTGTAAATATTACTTTACAGTAATATAACAAACAAAAAAAACAAACGCATTCACGACCATTAACCCTTGCGGGGTAGTCAGAGGTTCAGGTTTCCATCTCCGCAATTGCGAAGGTAGTAATTCTATGGACACCTCGAACCCACGTGTTAACCGGATAGTTAGTACTCAATGTGACAGGTGGTCAGCCATGTCGCCATTTATAAGCACTAACTATTACCTGTTCGACGAACAGGTAGGTTTCCTCACGATGTTTTCCCTCACCGTAATAATAATAATATAATATATATAATCTAATATATATCATATATGTATATAATATAAAAAAAGAGGGAATAATCTATAGGGTGACACTCTCTAAGAATTTATTAATCTACATACATTAAGTATGCTCACGCCACAGATAATATAATACTATACAGTCTCACGCCTACTACAGGTTTTGTTTTCCTAATTTAAAAAAAGGACTTACTTTAAAATGAACATGGACACGCATAAGTAATAGTACTGTAAGGAATAGTAGTCTTGATTACGCATCTTTGAATACCTCACAAGGCATAATAGTCGTAATGTATACATTTGATTTATCACACAAAACCTCCGTATACAAGCACCTACTTTCAATCTAACAAACCACTTCAACCCACGTGCCACAAAACGATTGTAGCAACAAAAATAAGATCGATAATAATCGATAACTCTCCACAACAAACATCGAATACTGTTTACTCGATTCGTGAATTGCATCATCAGAGAAATGGGAGGTCGTTGGCTCTATGGTTTATTTGGGTGATGTATGGCTTCAGTTTGTAAGGGCATTCTGGGTAACACTCTTTGGGTCAAGTTGGGTAAGGCTGCGTTTAGATAGGAGAATTTAAATTGAAATAGGTGTATGTGGTAAAATAATTTATTAAAGTTTTTTTTTATTATGATTATTTTGTACAGGTACATAGTTTAGGTTACAAATTAGATTTAGGATTAGTGATAGCTACCATATAAGGATGAATAAATTCTAAAACCTATTAATCACTATCTAACTTAATTTTGTCTATGTTTAAGTTGGACTTGAAACTCCTGATATGTAAACAGTATTTGAAATGAAAATGGCATTATACTTATTTTCTCTTCAACACAAATACACATTAAATATACACAATTCCGCAATTATTGTTCTCTACACGTCATAAAATATTTTCAGTTAATACAAATTACATCGAACAATTAGTTAAACAAAAACTCAATCGCACTTTACCACAAAAATGTTCTCACAATAAATCCACAAACATATGTTGAAGACTTAAAGCCACTCTCTCACAATCATTAAAATCATTCAAATATTTCATGTTCATCACACGAAGTATGCACTAACTAGTCTTACTTCCTTTCTCAAACGCAAAAACCATAGAAACACTCCGCTATGAAATTATATTTCCAACAATTACTCAAGGACTGGAATTTGCTGTTGGTTTGCTAAATAAAATGTGCCTTAGTTATTTGACCAGCGCAATTGAGGGCTATTTGAAGCGTTTTTATAACAGGTGTACTTGCTCAACCTCGTTTTATAGTGGACTACGTGAAATATTTGTTACTATCCGGTGAAAATAGGGCTCTAAGTGGCTAAAAATTATAGTGATATCGTAACTAGAGATTCCTTTAAGTTTGTAAGCAAGATTATTTGTAGAAATGTGACGTGTAACATCGTTTTTGTGGCTTTCAGACACAGATTCTTAGTCTTATAGTGTCCGAAGAAATATTCAATCTACAAGGACTTTATTTTAAAAGGGATAAATCTGCATAGTATATAATGTATTTACACTAAAGATCGGAGATATGATAATTAAAAATTGCTACGACAAAAGTCTATTTTACGTATTATACTCTAAATCAATATAATACCTCAAAACTGTTAAATCGAGCACATTAGTAATGTATTGTTTACCCCATTTTAAGCTTTGATGATACGGAAACGTTGCTTAGTTACGACTTATCATGCATGATAGGAAAACAGTATCATGAAATAAACATTAAATTATGTTTAAAGCACACTTAATTCTTAAGTGCATGGAAATAGCGAATATTTTACTTTAATCGAAAAGAATCACTTTTGTCTATGCTTTGTGACTCATTGTTCCTGTTTGAAACGCAAATTAAACTATCTACAAACAACTTTACTTGACCCCTATAATTAAGATCACTTCATACATATGAAAGCTCAATTTAAATTGGCAATGCAACGCTTCATTGAAAAGAAATTCACGCTAACAAGCTAACCAATTCCCAACACACTTGAGCTCTGGATACAAACTATTTATTCAACTCAAGAGGTCATGTTACACTGGTTCAGTAAACTGTCAGTTTACCCAACAATGAACACACGCAACCTGTCACTGTTTGCTTATCGTGATTTGCAGTGGGTGACGGCAAAATTGCAGGGTGGTAAGCAATGGGCCATGACAAAGTTATTGCAACTGACCGCATGCAATACGCCACGTTGCTGTGCATATCGACCGTGTATGAGGGTCTTTATATCTTTTTATCACAAGATTTATAATAGGGCGTCGCTATCTTCACTTGTTATCTATTGTAAGTAGTCGTGTTTTGTTTATGCGGCAACTGTTTTGTTATTTTTCGATCAGTTCGATAGTGGAGTTTGTAGGGTGTGAATCAACTAGTTTTATTTAAGTGGTATCTGTTTGTTAGAACTCTTGTTTTTGATTCTTAATATAACATTAAGTAGGCATTAGTAGTCTTTATAAATTTCCTATTTTATCCAGAGCTTATGTCTTCTTCTGTCCATTTTAACAAATTAAAAGAAATAAAAATATAATATGTACGTATTATTAGTGAGTGTGTATTTTTCCTCTACCGCAAAAGCAATTTTATAATTTTCCTATTCGTATTAATTATGATGACACATCACTTTTTTGCTCTTATATTTTAATACACTCACTGTACCTAATCAACTATACATACACTACAACCCAACATTATCTCAACTTACTCAAACACAATTAACCCTAACAATTTTCCTTTTTAAAAATATACATACATACACATCACGCCTTATTCCCTGTAGAGGGGTAGGCAGAGATCACGGATCCCATTTGTCCCGATCCTGATAGACCACTTTCGCTTCATTGACACTCATACATCTTCTCATACCCACTCGACGGTTATAGATACTCCTAACGTCACCTTTTTCAATATAGCGTCTATCTGACTGTTATATGTTCTTTTTAAACATTGACCAATATCTCAAGTATGATCGCGCCCTTACCTCAGTCCATCAATGTCACGGTTAGTTAGATCGTGGCACAGGCTTGACCTTTGTGCATTATGCCACTGCGATGGACGCGATCTTCAATGGGCTGGTGAACGGTGAAGTGAAGAGAAGTGGCTTAAGAGATTGGGATGTAATGTGGGTTTGGTGTAAGGAGTATTTGTAAAGAGACACGAATAATATTATAGAACAAAAAATTAGATAATAAATGAATGAGTATGAGTAAAGTAAGAGAGATTTGTTATGATCGTTCTAGATGGCGATCTAAAGTCTTTACCTATCTCGTAAGGGAATATATGTATGTATAATGAGTTAAAGCGGAAAGATTATGTAACGTATCTGTTTTGTAGGAATCTCTGGTTATATGATCATTTCTTAAAGAAAACTAATATGGTACGCTCGAATGTACGTATGTTTGTCAAAGTCAAAGTCAAATGTTTTTATTCAATATAAGTACAAGTACAGTACATTCATTGAAAGTCAAAACATTTGCCTGACACTGGTTGTCTCTTGGCATTGAAATTCTACCGTTGGTTCGGAAGCCCTGGCTCGGAGAAGAACCAACAAGAAACTCCGGCTTTCAGGATTTTTTGCCCAGTGTCAGTTACAAAAGCAAATTATGTATAAAGAAACATAAGATTTATACACTTATTAACATAAATTATCTTTGCACATATAGCTTAGATGCACTCATTGCCAACCCTGAGCATCGGCGAGGTAGTCCCCGACCGCGTAGTAAGCGCCCCGGACTAGTCGGCCTCTAACTATAGTCTTAAATTTAGGTAAGGACAATCGCGTAATCCAGTCCGGTAAATGATTATAAAAACGCACGCAATTTCCAACAAAAGATTTCTTGACCTTTTGAAGCCTCGAGGGCGCCACATACAGCTTATGTTTGTTCCTAGTATTAATTTTATGAAAATCACAGTTTCTTCTAAAAATATTTATATTTTTATGTACATAAATGACACACTCATATATGTACTGAGCAACAACCGTCAAAATATCAATTTCTTTAAATTTTTCGCGAAGTGACTCTCTGGGGCCCATTCTGTAAATGCAGCGAACAGCCCTCTTCTGCAAAACGAATATTGTGTTTATGTCAGCAGCACAACCCCACAGCAAGATGCCATAAGACATAATGCTATGAAAGTAGCTGAAATAAACAATCCGAGCCGTGTACTCGTCCGTATATTCCCGAATCCGTTTAACAGCATATGCCGCGGAACTAAGTTTTTTAGATAAAACGCAAATGTGGTCTCCCCACTGCAGCTTTGAATCTAAAGTTATCCCTAAGAAGACAGTAGTATTTATTTTATCTATTTTCTCATTATTTATTATTAGATTGGTTTCGACACCATTAACATTTGGCAAAGTAAATTTAATACATTTTGTTTTATTATTATTAAGAACTAAATTGTTATATTGAAACCATTGAACTACATCTCCTATCACCGAGTTTATTGCTTGCGACTCATCAATCTTCCTGCTAATTTTAAAGATTAGGGATGTGTCATCAGCAAAAAGGACCGTCCTGCACCTATCTTTAGTTACAAAAGGTAAGTCATTTATGTATACTAGGAAAAGAAACGGACCTAATATTGAACCTTGAGGCACCCCCATCTGGACTGTACGACCCGACGACTGCTCCACACCAATAGTTACTTTTTGTACTCTATTACTTAAATATGATTTTATTACATTTAGTGAATTATTTTTAACTCCATAATACTCTAATTTTCTTATTATTATATCATGTCGGACACAATCGAACGCTTTAGAAAGGTCACAGAAGATACCAAATGCATCCTGTGACCGTTCCCAGGCATCAAAAATCCCTTTTATTAGTTCTACACCAGCATCAGTGGTGGACAAACCTTTTGTGAAGCCGAATTGTTTAGAATGTAGTAGTCCGTTCAAATTAAAATGGTACAACATCTGATTTAACAAGATTTTCTCGAATACTTTACTTAATGCTGGTAGCACGGATATTGGACGGTAATTAGATGGGTCCAAGGTACTACCAGATTTATATATCGGTGTTACTCTACTTTGTTTCATTAAATCAGGGTACGAACCTGATTCTATCGAGGCATTGAAAACCGATGCCAGATAAGGTGCCAACAAGTCAATAATAACACTAATTGTTTTGACCGAGTGTCCAAACAAATCCACAGTTTTTTTCTTACTAAAAGTTTTGAATGTTTTTATTATTTCTAATGGAGTTGTAGGCCTAAAACGGAACTCACCATCACAACACGGAGCCGACAACGCAAGCAGATTGCAAGCCTTCTCAGCGCAACTGTTTAGTGAGCTGGATGTCATCAAAGGGAGGTTTCCAAAATATTCTTCAAAACATGAAGCAACATCTGCTTCGCCACATACAATTTTATTATTAAGTTTCAGCTTTAGATTATTTTGATTATAAGGTTTAACTCTACCAGTTTCAGATCTAATGACATCCCACGTTTCCTTGATTATATTTTTAGATTTGAGTATTTTATTCCTAATATACAGCGACTTAGCCTGGACACAAACGTTTTTGAATATCTTTGAATACAATTTTACATAGTTTCTAAAAGCTACACTAAAGTTTGTTGTTTTTGCTTCATACAATTGATACAATTTTGTCCTACTAACATGGATACCCGGTGTTGCCCAATCACTAAACTTTTTCCTTGAATTTATATTTAAAGTTTTTGGAATAAAAACAGATTTATGTTCCCCATTAATTAGATCAAAAACTGTTTGGAACATTTTGTTAGGACAGCTACTATGAATATTAAACGATCTTAATTTGTTGTTAATTTGTTCTCTAAAACGCTCCAGACGCCGTTCAGTTACCGGAATACAAGTTATAAGCTGAGAATTAATAGAATATATATTTTTGTTAAATGAAGCTAACAGGCCACTGTGATCAGACCTCAAAACATTAATAATTTTGCTGCTGTTTGGCTTCTCATTACTGAATATATTATCAATACATGTAGCAGAATGGCTGGTCACCCTTGTTGGGCTTTCAAATATTCTATCCAACCCAAAAGACCAAAACAAATTTAGAAGTCTAGTAGCCCGTGTCGAGGACTCCAAAAGATCAACATTGAAATCACCACAAAAGATTATGGTCTTATTAGATTTATACAGTTTAAGCAATACCATTTCCAAAATGTTCTCAAAGACACAGAAGTCGCCATTAGGTGGCCTATATAAACAACAAACAATGAATGCATCTGCCTCCACACAGGACATTTCTATTATTTTTTCTACACTTTCTGAGATTATATCATTGCGAACCTTATTTTTAATACTTTTATGCATAATTATCATAGAGGCACCGTGTATTGAATTTTCACGGCAAAAAGAACTAACAATATTATGATTTTTAAAATTATATATTAATTCATAATCTTTGGCCCAGTGTTCACAAATACAAAATACATTTATATTATTATTATTTAAAAATAATTCAATTTCCAATTCCTTTCCAGCTATGCTTTGAATGTTCTGATGAACAACACTAAGACGCTGTGTGGAGTTAAGCTGTGCACAAGTTTCATTTCCGATGCAAGGGGAATCCTCTTTTGTCAAATAACTTAATTTAAATTAATATTTGCAACCTCTTCCTTTGAAGAGATGCATGAATCAAGCCCAAAAGGGGCAATGTCAGAGGCCAGTGAATTGGCTTGGTCAAAACTAAAATAAAATTGTAGCATTTCAGCTACTTGTTTTTTACAACTATTGTTGAGATAGTAAGTATCTCCAGTAAAATATAATTTGTTCTTTAAAATACAATTTGTATCTATTAATTTAATATTACTATTATGCACTGAAATAGTGTGCATAGTCTGATTTAATATATACCTAGATTTATTTTCTGCAGGGGTCAATGTCTTAGAATAAGGCAAGGTACATAGGATTATACGTTTAATATGTTTTTGAGTTATTAAATTATCTATATGTTTAATTAATCTATGTTTATTTAGATTCCCCCTGCGACAACACATTAGAAGCAATGTCATATTGCATTCTAACCTAGTTCTCAATATATTGTCAATTAAGTTGTCAAAATCAGCTCCTGGTAGGCAATTGTTGTAAATTGCCGTATTTGAAAGTTCACTACTCACCATTACACCGATATTTTTCACCATTTCATCACCATAAATATGAACTAATTTGTGATTTAACTTTTTATTTAAATTAATTTGTTTGGGTGATGAACATTTAGTATTTTTCTTAGAACTAGCTATAGAAACCTGTGACACATCGGCACAAGGACATCCTGCAGCCACAAGCGAATCAAAACGCTCCTGGTTCTCCCTACAAAGTTTTAGGAGCTCATCCATCTCCTCAGTATACCGGGCAATATCTGCCTGAGAACTCTCATAACTTTGAGTTACAGCGTTAGTTTTTAATGTTATTATGATGTTTAGATAAGATTAGGAGGATAGCTGCCTAATCTACAGGATAGCCTATTGGCAAAATAGTCAGCACCTATATAAACACCAACAAACAAGGCATACTATTCAAATTAAATACTGTACGAAGAATAAATCTGATGTCACTTATTGGATAATTATGCGCCTTATTAGGACTTCTTTTTAACCACTTTACCTATATATGTATATTATACCTATATTTATATTAGTATATCTATACATATTATATCCATAGTATACCTATATCACCTTTCGACAACCAACACATTTAATTAGCTACATCTAGCACACCATCCCTCTAATATAAACACTAACTTTACTCAACTAAGCAAACGTCTATATGAGGCAACACCTAATTACCAGCGTCCGCATATGACCATAACTCACATTGCATATTGGGCTCGCCACGTTTGCACATTGACAAATGATCCTCGCTTCCCGAGGGAAGAAAACTAATTGAAGCGTGCGTAGTCATAGAAATGGATATTTTCGGGATCATTTGTTTATTCTCGTGTAACTGTGTAGGTTTTATGGGAATTGGTTGTGGATAGGCGGGGTGGTATAAGAATATGTGGTGGTAATATTATTACCGCACCATTGTCTTGTAATATTCTTGTCTATGTTTTTGATATGTAGTTAGTCTTTGGAATGAAGACTGATAGAAAATCAACAAGCTGCTCAACTTAATAAATTTCTCCAACCAAGTAATCATCTTATTTAATTTACATAATCATAGCTCCAAAAATATGTTTGTAGGTCTTACAAAGTTAACTGGTTGGTGAGTTACGTGTGTTGGGTGTATGTATGTCGGGTTACTTGCTATGTTTTTATCGTTATTTGAACTTCCATTATATGCCAATCATTGATTAGTTGGTGGTTGGTTTCGGGTATCATGAACATGAGCTTCAAAATCTTTTGTTTGTAAGTTTACCTTGCAATTGCAAAGATGTACAAATGAACCATTGACTAGTCTGCATAAAATAGATTATGTTATTTATATTTGTAATAACTTTTAAACTTTGCTCTTTGTAAGAAACAAAAGAACTGAAAAATAAATGAAAGTAAATAGTACCTACTGTATTTTACAGACATAGAGTGTAAGACATTTATACCTTTATACTTATTCATCAAAAACACCGAAAATACCATCCCATAAATTCAGTACCAGAATACCCTATAAATGTCAAAAGGCAAAAAATGCACAATTTTCGTGGAATTGCATCGCATGTACTTCGATGCAGTCAAGTTGTTTATTATTCGCAAGGGAATGGTTGTAAGGAGGGTTTATATAAGGAGGGTTGTATCAGGTTCTCAATTAAGTGGATGAATAATGCTTCCTTTAGAATAGTTCTAGAAGTTACTGTCTAGAATATAATAAAGCGTATATACCAATATGTCCTAAGGTGCTATCCCTAAGCAAAAATGTTCATAATTCTCATTCCGTAATTTCTGATTTCCGTAGAATAATCTCATCGATAGAATTACATCCGTTTACTGGATTATATTGTAAAGGCAAATCAATGTGCTTAAAGTACTAAATTTACACAGTAGTAAGGCTAGTATATACATGCACACTATTAGGTTAGTATATAAGATGTATATACATAAATACACATCATTCCCATTTTCCGACAGGATCTTAGGCAGTAATCATGGGCATTTCTCGATCCTGATAAACTACTTTCGCTTCATTAATTTTCATACAACTTGTTATACACACTTTTTAAGGTAGGCTAGGTTAGTACTACACTATTTTTACTTTATACTCCTTTCCAATACAAAGCTACCGAAAATATATACTTTCTCTTCATTGCCAATCCGTATATAGATCTTTTACTCCTTTTAATGTATCTTGTTGTATTATAATAATTCCACATACTATCATAATACTACGAGTATGATTATGTAAGCTCTCTCGAAACATTAAACTAATATATCGGGCAAAGCAATTAGTTTCCATACCACAACTGCAGCAATTAAAGCCAGTATTACACTGCTAATAATACACTGCTGTTTGGTCATTTACGTTATATTATTAGCATTATATTTCGGAATTATTATATGGGATACTTTGTGTTAAGAGTAAATGGAACGAAAAAGATTGTTATTGTCAGTCCTGTAAAATACTGTAATATTAAGCATTTTGGTTAGTTTACCTATATAATATTTATTTGGCTAATTACAGCAGATTTTAAGGGTTTTTAAAGGACGTTTTTTGAGGATTTAAGGTTGTCGGGCTATTCACAATTTTTTTTTGTTACTTATATTAATATATATATTATTACATCTTTGTTCACGCGAACAGGAAAAAAAACAGCTATTGCCTATTTGGTCAACACGTGAGTTCCTGATGGTCTTAAAACTACTTCCGCGATTGCGGAGAAAGTCACTGAAACTCTGATTATTCCGGTAAAGTTAATAATCGTGAAAGTGTTTGCCTTTATCTATAGGTAAAATGTATTGTGGAATTGTCAGATTTATCGCTCTGGTGGTCATCTGAATTCGTAGTACCGCGCAATGGTTAATGTAAAGTGTAATTAATATGTATACCCCTTCGGTGATAATATATATGTTGTTTAGATTACAACAGAAAAATAAATACTTTTTCAGCATTCCAATAATGAAGACATAAAAACAACGCAAAATACAGAACCATTTACAAAGCTATCTCAATCACAATGGGGTATAAAGATGATATTTCGGGCAAATTGGCTGCTGTCATATTTTCGTAACAATAGTTTTTGTGTCACTTTTGTCCACGTAAGGATCTGCGTTTGTCATATTCTACCTTTTGATGAAAATCAGGCTTAGACTGCCCTTGAATCCTATTACTGGATAAATAAGGTTTTTGCGTACATACGGGTTGTTGCTGAAACTCAATTTTGGGTAATAGTAACGAAACAATTAAATTTTTCGTAAATATTAATGTTACTCAGGTTTAAATTAAAATATTGTGTATCTACAATGGTAAGCAGTTATCACAGATTCCCATTTCTTTCGCTCTCAGATAACCATTATCACAATCAGGCGTCATATTGATATGCCATAAAAGGCGTCAATTAGCGACGATAGGGTATACGAAAATTTCCCATGTGCTTTTAGATTTGCCTCTTTATTAATATGTTTATTTAGATAAATAATTACTTAATGAACTTACTAACTTCCTCTACTTTCAGTTTCCTTTTTACTAAATTCACTATAAGTTTAATTTCAAAAGGCTTGTATAATAAATGTAAATTAAACATTTGCCCTTACGGATAGCCTTTTAAGCTAAACAAATAAATTAGAATCACTCCTTCATTACTCTTGAGGAACACTCAATAACTACTAATAGTAACAGCTATCTAGCCCAGGGCCCAATATATTAAGTACTTAAGTCTTACCACCTAAAAGGAAGAATAAATTTGCCAAACTATCGTTTTTAGTCTCACTCTGTGCATTGTGCCATTGTGGAGAAGTGGCGACTAACGAAGGGAAGGGACGGTTGTTAAGGGACAAGTTTTCGTCTCGACTATCTCTCTTCAAATTGGAAAGAGATTTTTATCTTTTCCAAACTTAATTGAGGACCTACCCTCTGTTTGCTTGGTTTTGTCAGTATTTTGGGGTATTGTTTGTTGTGGAGTATCCTGGTTACATAACGTGGAGTCACATTTTCATTTAATAAAATATTTTTCAATATTCAACGTACCTCAGTTGTTTGGGGCTTGAATTTGTATCAGTGGGTACAGGTTTCAAATCCCGTCGAATACTAGGGTGAGGGAAAACATCGTGAGTAAACCTACCTGTTCCCCGAACAGGTTATAGTTAGTGCTTGTAAATGGTGACATGGCTTACCACCTGTCATATTGAGTACTGACTATCTGGTCAACACGTGGGTTCGAGGCGGCCATAAAATTATTACCTTCGCTATTGCGGAGATGGACACCTGAACCTCTGACTACCCTGCAAGGGTTAATGGTCGTGAACGCGTTTTTTTGTTTTTCTTTTCATTATTCTTTATTTATTTCAAGTAGTAAACGTCGAAGGCATAATGTTTTCTAGGTTAAATTGCTTTAACATAGCTTATTGTTAACTAGTTAAATTCTCATAGCCGAGTAGATTTGATTTTATTTTATTAGTTTCCTCTTACGATATGTCGGTAGAAAGGCTACTTAGTGAATTTAAGATTTATATTAAGGGTTCCAATTTGTATGTAAGCCAATTTTCATATTATCTATACATATAAAGTCGTTAAGTAGCTGATGTATTGATGCAGAGAGATTATTTGTCTTGAACAGACGAATTTGTTAGTCTAAGAATAGTGTAGAGTAAGATAATTATTGGCTTATTCGTCTAAAAAGAATTGTATGTGATGTAGAAATGTATGATCAAATTTCTTTTCAAAAGTGATCACAAATTTTACTCGGTGATCACAAATACTTGTAAATCAATATAAACTTTTTGCGAAATAACAGTAGGTAATAGTGATTCACTTACTTTTTTCTCACCTCAAGGTCAATTTAATTTACATAATGACTTATGGCATGTCACAAAAAACTAATACCGCCCTCTATACGCCAGTGCGGCGAAGCTACTAGGAATTCCACCTTTCATTGGATGACTTGTAAATTTTTTTCTCCCGGCTTCTAAGAGTGGTTTAATGATATTAAGTTCAAGACTGAACTTATAGTTTAGACTTCAGTTTAAGAGCACTCCCAAAATCCATATAAATATTAAATATGTATATTCGTCCTGTTCTAGTCGGGGATGTAAAAAGAATGCTAACTAGCTGCCATTGCTCCCGACATGTCGTAAGAGGCGACTAAGGGTCTAGGGGTAAATAGAATTTATAGGGCTATGGGGTAGTAACCTGTAACTAAAGTTACATTATGACATTGCAACCCCAATATTCATTGTGATAAGTAACCTAGGAGATACATATTATATCTCCGAGGATCTGTCTACTCAGAAAGGGCTTAAAGGACGTGAATGTATATGTATAAGTAGATTCATACGATGGATTTTTTTCGTGTATGATGCTCGACTTCTAACTACCTTTAGAGTCACTATTAGGGGAATGACGGCATGAAATAGAATGAGAGTGACAAATTACTAGCCCATTGTTTAATAGATACAAAACCCGTAAAATTTTGACGAATATATATACTCGGAATAAGGCAAGCAGGCATAGGCAGTGTGGCAGTAAAGTCAAAGTTATTCTTTTGCCATCAATCTCAGGAATATTATACAAGAATCTTAATGTTTAATTTTTATATTTCATGTAGATTTAGAAGGACCTAATTTCAATCATAATTTCTTTTGTGTTGTAACGAACTTGAAACAAAAAATCGTCATGAACTATAATGATTTAGGAACCTAAAACCTAACCTAACAGGATGGCAGAATTATCTAAAGGAGACCTAAATCCTAACCGAATTAAATGATATCTATAACTAAATTATTTGACGACCATATATTCTATATTATTTGTATTCCAATTTAAGCTGTGTGTAAAGTTTATTTATTTAAAAAAACAGAATATGACTAGGTTCATGTGTCTGAAGCAAGAGAGATTTGTCAGGATCGTTCCAGGTGGCGATCGATAGTCTCTGCCTACCGTTGGGGACGTAGAGGCGTGACTATTTATGTCAAGTAAATCTATTGCAAAAATTCACTACACAAGCTGTTTACTGCAGATTCATCTTTTGTTTATTTATTTATAGTTTCATTTGAATGTTTATCCAACACCGAACTCCAGACTATAAATACGAAGATGGGAGGGTCGAGACGGCATCACCAAATCGATCTTAGATAAGGCTAATTGAGTTCAAAGTGATGAAGGAAAAAATCTGAACAAAGTTTAAGTGATGCTACCTTGTTGGAGATGCATATCAAGCATCGGATGGTCTACAACATGTATAGCGTAATAGGATATTGGGAGCTGTGAGCTTTGTACTACTTGTCTAGGATTCTAATGATACTATAGTATATTCGCATTAAGAAAATAGTGACGTCATCATGTTCCATGATTTAACCAATGACATTTCATAAGGGTTGTCTGTTATTGGTCAATGTGACTTGTTTTCTCATTAACTAACGTCTCATTGGCCAGTTTGACTTCTGAATATCATGACGTCACTATTTACTTAACGCGAACAGCCTATAGGGGTGAAGTAGTCGTAAGTTTATTGATAGCCTCTTTGGCGCGATCGGTTAGCTACTTGTGCTACTCGTGAGGTCCCAGGTTCGATTGCCAATAGAGGCAGTGTTTAGTAGAATGCTTTTCTTAAGGTTTCCAGTCTGGTATATTATTAAATATACATATGTTGACTAGAACCCTTTACTTCTTAAATAATCTTAACAGTCATACAAGAAGAATAGCATAGAAGTCTTAAATATACTTACCAAGCGGCTAGTTCAATAAGTGTAATAGTGTCCTTAATATTTATTATACGATTAGTTAGTTAGTCTTAGACATATACGAGCCATGTCAGAAAAATGCATTTGTTGCTTATATTTATTTTCAGACAGGCCGAATAACAATGAACACTTTCACGACCTCACGGACCCAGTAATTCTATGACCACCGCGAACCCTAGCGTTGATCAGATAGTCAGTACTCAATGTGACAGGTGGTAAGCCATGTCGCCATTTACAAGCACTCACTGAAACCTGTTTCGAGGAATAGATAGGTTTTTACGATGTTTTCCCTCATCGTACTTATTAGTCGTTGCATTTCATAACTGTATTGTTATTGTGAAAATGTACATGGGAAATCAGAAAACCACATTACATAAAGAAGCGGCTGTAGCCCAGTGGGTAAGACCTCGGACTTCGTATGAGAAAGGTCCTAGGTTCGAATCCCGACTCTGGCTTGTACCAATGAATGAAATTTAAATATGTATTTTTCATTTACGTACATAATTTACAGTCGCTAACGGTGAGGGAAAACATCGTGAGGAAACCTGCCTATCCCTCAGGTCAATAGTCAGTGCCTATATACGGCGATACGGTTCACTACCTATCACGTTGGGTGCTGTCTATTTAGTGTACCCACTGATACAACCACTAATGCCTCAAGCCTTTAATGACTGAACTACACTACACGGATAAGTATATTTTACTATTACTGAAATATTTAGTTAGTATGCAGTATAAACAAATGTAGTCGTACTATTAATGCCTAGCTTATTACAATAGATAAAAAAAAGTATGGCATTGACACTTTAGAGTTCAAGGATTTACCTGTATATTTAAATGAATGATAACTTAGTCATTATAAAACACTAAAAAGATTTCTACAAACGAGCTGCTAATTCACGATGATCTGGCTTTATGATCTTCCTTCTTTATTTAGCAATACAATCCTCATGGTTATGTCGGCGAAAGTCCAAAAACTGATGCGATGGCGTATGCACTTCTTGATATTCCGTCACCATGGCTACGCCAAGTCAACCAGCCGCTGCAACCGAAGAATAATAAGGTCAAAGCCCCAATAACTTTTCTTCCTTGTTCTTCGGTTCGTTCGAATGGAAGATCCAAATATAATCCCAAAGCGGATATAATTAGCCAGTTTAGCATCACAATGAACGAAACATTCTACCGTAAATAAATATTTGTATTTTCAACTTTCATTGCTGACTTTGTTGACAAACCATCTGACTGATCTGCTTCCTTCATAGCTTTTAATTTAGTGTCTAGGTCTAATTTTAAGGATTTTTTTTATGACAAAATAGTCCTAATTATGTTGCATATTTGTTCTCGAAGTCAGATTAAATATGACAACAAACCATGATATAACAGCCATCGATGTATAAGTGTATGTTTTGAAACCATTACCTAAATCACGATTCCCATACCATTTAAACTTTAAAAGCCATGTCAATAGCATTTACAAACCTACTACACTTATTCCTTCTATTTTCTCTTTTGCCTTTAGACTTGTAAGGGCTCGGAGGTTTTTATTTCCATTAAACAAATTAAGATAATAGCGGCGAATGGGGCCCAGTTTGTGCTGAGTCAGCATTCGTTATTACTCCGCTGACACTCGGCCGAGAGTTAATTGGTGTGTTTGTCAAAACAGATAATGTAAAGATATACCAGAGCTCCATTTGGGTTCCATCGCTTTCTAAAGATACGTGATCGATTTTCAAACGGCTTGACTGTTACACATTTGATTCGTTTGTTGTATTGTTTGTGCACTTGTCTGTAGGTATGAATACTTCTATAGGTATATATAACGCTCACAAACATTTATTATGGGAAGCAAGTTTAGTTAAGGTATTAGGCTTCAGCTTTGAGTAAGAAGTTAGAATACTAAAGGCCTATTTCCAAGCAATAGTCTGAAATAAATATGAAAAAGGCTTGTTTATTGCAAAGAAAAGCCCCTTTGTATTAATTTGTCTGCCTATATTTATGGCAAAATTAAAGAATATCGAAAATCACTAGATACCCGTTAGCTTACATAGCATGGATTGTATTTATAAGTTTATGAAGATAGAATACAAATTCACACCTTTGTTCCTAAAATAAATGTTGACGACGCATAACGGTAGTTTTACTTAATATCAACTTTTAAATGAGGTGAATACATCAATTAAAATACACAACACTTCAGAATTATAGCATAGCGTCGGGCATTCCACTGAAATATTTAATAACTTAATATATGAAACTAAATCCGAACAAAGAGTTGCTTCAAAAGAAGGTCGTAAATGATTTAACGTTTACAACGCATAGAGCCATAAAATTAAAAAATACAACATTAATAATATTTATATTGTCTTCGAGAACGTTCTGGCTAATAAATCAATCAACATGCAACTCGCTGCTATAAAGATAATGCCCCATAAAAAGAACGATTATTTCGATCTTCACGAGTGTGAACGCATAAATTTAGTTGTCAGCGTCGCAGTGAATGTCCAAAACACATGGACGCCGCCGAATTAAAATAGTTCGGCATTTTGAATTCGAATTTCGAATGGTGGGAATTCAAACGTACATACACGCTTGTCTATTACCCCCCAAAGCTTGACATATATAGTCTTAACAACGGAGTATATAACCAAAGCTAAGCGATGTAGGAATTACCTGGATAAGTGATCATTTGCTGCACCAAGAGCTGTTAATTATTGTAAGGGAACGTAAGAATATTATTTCTCGAAATAGGCAATAGTTATTAAGTAACAAGTAGGAACGGGAGCGAGAAGCGCTGGCAGACCAACAGCCAGATGGTCGGACGACATCCGAAAGACGGCAGGGCCGACCTGGAGTAGATGCGCCGCACAAAGATCCCGATGGAAAGAAATGCAGGAGGCATACGTCCAACTATGGACACAATTTTGCTGAAGAAGAAGAACAAGTAGGATCCGAGTGACCTAATTCCATCACAAAAACTTAGTTGACGATGAACTCTGTCTGATTAACCGAAAAGGGTTGTATGGTCGTTAATGCATAGGTGTGTACATATCTTCATCGTTAAAGACTTGTGTAGACAGTAACATGCTACTTCTTATACCATTCTCATTATTATCACAATTAAATAAATGTAAATAAAAACTAAATAATTTCCCTACAAATCAAGAAGTAAGAAAGTATTGAATATAAGATAGTAAGCTTGTGTAAGCAGTTTGGTAGTATTGACATGACCACTGTAAATTCAGTCAGTAAGTGTGTATGTGTGTGGTACATTGTAGAGCATGGTTTTCTTCAGGGATACGTGGTAGATTGAGGTCTTAGGTCAGAGAGTATTTAATATAGTAGCGTGAGGGTCAATAATCTAGTCATAATTAATGTGAATATGTTTGTAATGCTACATGTAAAACAGGACCTTATGCCTCTTAAGAACTATTTACACAGAAAAGGATAGAAAACGTTTTTTTTAAGATACATACATTTACATTCACACCTATTTATCCCATACGGAGTAGACGGAACTTGCACACATCTCTTTTACTCTTTGGTCACTTTTCAATATAGATATTATAGTTGTGTTGTTATATAGAACAATGGTGATAGGTTGCTACTCCTTCGCCCAATCGATTGCATTAGCCACTAGTCCTTTACTCACTTCCTCCAACGACCTCTTTTTCCATCCCAGATTAGCATAACCCTCCACTTAATTAAATTAAATAAAAATTACAATATGTATGTTAAAAGAAAACAACCAAATCAATAAATACAAATATAATTTACATTACAATACTCTTAACCTGAGGCAGACATCACAGTCCCAATATTTATTCCAAAAAGAGTTCGTCTTGGGGTACCTTGTTTAGGAACTGTTTAGCGACCCCCACTATTCTCTGGGAGATGACCTTGACTATTGGGGGTCCGAGTTCCATGAATAGTTCGTTACTGTTCTTCTCGACTAGTTCCCTAGCGGCACGGCCTGTGAATAGGTAATAAGTAAGGTAAAGTTAACGACAAATGCATTCACGAGCATTAACCCTTGCGGAATAGTCAAAGGTTCAGCTGTCCATCTCAGCCATTGCGAAGTTAGTTATTCTATGGCCACCTCGAACCAACGTGTTGAGCAGATAGTTAGTGCATAATGTGATAGGTGGCAAGCCATGTCGCCATTTACAAGTACTAACTATTACCTGTTCGGGGAACAGGTAGGTTTCCTCACGATGTTTCCCTCACTGTAGTATTCGACGCATTACGTAAATGTATTTTATTATGAAAATGTACAATTCATTAAACTTCATTTTCATTGTTACATGTTCAAGCGGGATTGGAATCCTGTACCCATTGATACAGAGTGAAGCCCCAAACAACTGAGCTACGTCGAATTTGGTGAAGTTAAATAAAATTAATACAAATAATATACCTCTATCTTAGAGTGAGTTTTGAATACAATCGGTACATTTGAGGTGGTGACGAGATAGGCATAGAATTAATACCTTCATAATTACGGAGATGTACACCCGAACCTCTGACTACCCCGTAATGGACGATGTTCATGACAGCCTATATCTATGTATTAATGGAATCCATCAAACCCTTATACAGGTAAAATTGAATATCTATCTGTGACGTTGATCACGGGCTTCACCAAACATGAAATATAAAACTTTCGCAATGAAGCCTGTGTTCACGCAAGCTTCTGATCATCCGTAAGGGTTAAAAGCATTGAAGTATAGGTAAGTTATTAGTATAAAAGTTACAATGCCAATATTCCACGGGACGTACCTAGAACTTCATTTCCGTTGAAGAGGTTGTCAAAGACAATTTCCGACTTATCCTTCAGTTCGTACTTGTAATTGAAGTTTTTAATGTTCAAGTAACTCTTGCCGTCGGCCCCTTGTTTCTCTACCAAGTTCATGTCAGCTTCAATGATGACTTTCTCTGTGGAATTAGGTGTATTGTAGCGACATCTATATTTGGTACTTACGAACTTACATTTTACACATCGGCAAACAATATACGCGTACTGACATACTACACAATACTCCCATTTAAATTTAATTTCCTGATAAACATAAATACGACTACAAGTCACTCCCATCTTTCTACAGTGGTCAGAAATAACGGTACCGATTTTTCCCGGATCTGGTTAACCTCTTTGCATTCATTGAAATAAATAAATTTTCTTACTCAGCGGTCACAGGTCCTTGAGGCAATAGCTGAATTTCATATTAGTACTTAAAAAGTTTACTCTTATTCCCCATAGAATAGAAACACCAAGCAGACTAATGAGATTCTATTTAAACTTATTCTAATTAGAAAGAATGTTTCATACTCACTCAGTTTAGCGTGGAATTTATCATTTCCTTCAATAGGAACCACTAGAATTTGTCCCAACATGTCATACTTTCCGTGAGCTTCTACTGTACACATGACTCTCAAAAACAGCTTGGAATTTTCAATGTCGTGTCTGCAAACAAAATAGAGCGTTACAATAAAACTGGTAATCATTGAAATATATTGAATACAATAGAAAGTGTACGAGAATAATATTATTCATAATTTATCAAAGTTATATCCTTGTACCTAATACTGTATGGATCTAAATAAGACAAAAATAGTATATTACATTGGGAAAAAAATTAACCCTAATAATAACTCCTGAAAGTTCTACTAATAATAATGATTGAGACACTATTACACAAATTGAACTAGCCCTTGGTAAGTTCATATAAGATTTGTGTTAATAGTTAAACTAGTAGTCAACGTATATTAAAGAAAATGTATACATACTCGTATTACATATAGATAAATACATACATATATAGCATATATGTAATCAACGACCCGACTGGAAAGCAGAATAAAAGCGTAGTTCTTAACTCTGCCTCCACCGGGAATCGAACCCGGGTTCACACGAGTACCATTCAAGTGTTTAGCTATATTATAAATGACAGTTAGTTATACATTCTACGTTATACCCGAATGTGGTAGTATTATATTATCTGTGCCCGAACTAATACTTATACTTACTTAATAGACTTAGGTTCACAATTCTTCAGGCCCGTCCCAGTAATATCAGTTAGAACCAGCTTCAAGTTTTTCGTACTAGCGTCTATTTTATCAAAGTGTATAGGATCTATCGTTTCAACTCCTAATTCTGGTATACCCTGAGCGAATTGTGGTAGCATTACCACTGCTGCTTCAGTCATACATTTCGAGTCACCACGCTTGCATTTTGTTTTCAAGATACCTGGAATAAAATGGAGATCTTAGTATTTATACTTAGTATATGTACGCGGGTGTTTAATATCGAAGATTAAAGAGCTGTCTTTACATTTCATTTTCTACGAGTTTTCGTTAAGATAACGTACAACATATACATATACACACATAACCCCTACATACACACATTAACCCTATATACATATGCACACATCATGCCAGTATCCCTACATAGGGGTAGGCAGAGATCTCGAATCCTCATTTGGGTCGAAAAATAGGGTTACATAGGAAATGTATCTTTCAAAGGTAATCCCAATAAAGTGATAAGTAGTTTTTTTCGATAGATAGTATGTTTTCCGAAGTTAATAGACTAGATTAATATTATTAACATATACCTTAACTTAGAACCTCGGTCAGTCTAAGTTCACTACTTATATTAGGCGTGATTATGTATAACATGTTTAAACTAAGTAAGTAGAATAGTTACCTGCATTAGAAGCGGCAATAGCTAATGTAGCAACAAGTAAAACGTAGCACTTCATATTGACACTAATAATATAGATATATAAGACAAAATAGAAGTACTACAATACCCGAAGCTCTCAACTCATATGATGCAAACCAATTTTGAAAAGCGCATTTATAGCAACCTGAATTTTTTGGCAAAAAATAGGGTTAATGTAGCGTGGTTTAATAAGATCAAGTTATCTAAGTTGAATGGCATTGTGACTTAGCGAAGATTTATTTATAATTAACAATACTCGAGACCTCAATCTGATTAGCATTTTGTGTTATTTGTTTTTGCAACCAGATCAATGATATCGGTAAGTTTGAATGTCATGCGATCGAGTTTTTAGAAATACTTGCTTTATCGGGCGGTGGGCTGGTAACCTGTCAGTAATATTCCATTGGCTAAGGTGACATAGGGCATGATCTACAGATCATCCACCTCGACAATAGGACGGACGACTGAAGTATATAGAAGTACAATTGTCTCAGCTCGTCACATTAAAATTGTATTCAGAAAAAGTACATCCTAACGAAAGAGCTAAGGGTGAATAGAATCTATTGGACGATGGGCTAGCAATATATAACCAATGTCCCATATGACATCAGAGCCCCAATATTCACGCTAAAAAGTAACCTTAGAGATTTCGTCATGTCTTCGAGGTTTTGTCCACCCCAAAAGGGATAAAAGGATGTATAAACAAATGTATGCAGCCTATCGCCCACGCTACAAAAGTTACTGGTGTGAAGTTCTGCTAAAACATATCTGATAATATAACCCGACCAAATTTTCTTTTGGCTAAATTTGGTAAATCATTTTTTTGCGTTAAAAATTCATGGCAAATAGGCTAATTATTTTTAAGGATCACTTACTGAGTCAGTTAGCCACCTACCATATAACAGCAAGAATCGTAGCTAGGTTACCACTATATATTTATGACACATACTAGCAAAAAGATATGAAGTCTGGTTACGTAGAAGCCGGTCTAGTTAGACATGACAATCAGAATTTAGAAGTACATATAACCGCCGAGTATGTATGAACCTTAATGTGAAATATAGTTTGTCAGATTCAAGACAAACGAGGATTCGTGATCTCCGCCTACCCTATTAAAATCGGCATAATGAGTACGTATGTGCATATTACTTCTATAAGTATATATACATTCAAAATATATCAACCATTACATAGGGCTTTGACGACCACCGTTGTGCGATCGGTTTGACACCTGAACGCTAATCGAGAGACCCCGGGTTCGATTCCCGGTGTAGGCAGAGTTGAGAACAACGCTTTTCTATTGCTTTCCAGTCTGGTTGTTGATTATATATGCTATATATGTATTTATCTATGTATAATATCTATACATTTCTTAAATATACGTTGACCAGTACCCTTAACAGGGCTAGTTCAATTGGTGTAATAATGTCTAAATATTATTATTATAGGAATAAACCCAATACTGGAATGCGCTTAGAGGTCAGTCCATCACCCTGTAAAGGTGACCATTAGAAGTTTTTTGGAACCCTTCAAGCGTAAGACTTTGCACTCGTTACATTGTTTGCATAACTTGTATTTATAAAGCGTATCAAATACTTCACATACCAATATGTACGTCTAATTTATTTAAATAATTAATATTACACGTATACATACTATAAGCGAACAAAATGGATACCATAAAAGCTCGTAAATATATATTTATCCTAAAAAATGACCTTGGATATATTATTCTGTCTCCGAGGTGCTGTCCACCCTGAAAGGGATTTAAGAACGTTATTGTATGTGTATGTAAGTACCTACCATTAATAAAGCGATAATTTTTGTCGGGATCGGAAAAAATGAGGTTTCATCATTTCTATCTATATTCAAACGATCGCAATTTGTGTGTAATGTATGTATGTGTTTAGTACATTGCTATTAAAAAGACAAACGCGTTCTCATGACCATTAGCCCTTGCGGGGTATTCAGAGGTCAGGTTTCCATCTCCGAAATTGTAAAGGTAGTAATTTCATAGATAATAAAATGTAATTCTATGGCTACCTCGAATCCACTATGCTACTTTATTCGGTACATAAATGCTAAAAGTAGCTATTAACAGCCTTTTTTTTTGACCTATCTAAAAAGGCGACTAAGGTACTATAGTTCAAAGATCAAATATTATTCTATTCCAACTACAAATAAATTTTAAATTTATGCTAATATATTAAACATAACAAAAAACCTGTACGTTCTATTTTTAATCTGAATACTAAAATGTTTTGGCAGACTCTGGTATTTTTGTCTTTGAAATATAGACCTTCATTCAATATGTTGAAACGGAAGTTTTGAATAATATAGATATTATTATGGTAATGACTATAATTATCATGTAATAAGCATAATAAAGTCATTATAACCATTGAAAATACGACGGTGTGTGGATGTCAATGAAATATAATGGATTTTCTAGGATTTTAGGTGTTCTATTCTGTAGGGGAATCAGGATCGACCGTAAAGGTTTCCGAGATGGGCAGAGGTTGAACTTCCACCAAAAACTGAGGATTTGATTGTCTTTGACCATTCAACCCACTTTTTACTTAGATATCAGTATACAATGTGATAAGCAGATAACTATGCCGCCGTATATATTTTCTTTGACCATACGAACTCACTTTTTTGTTAGGTATCAGTATCTAGTAGAAAACTAAGTACTAAAATTTTAGTATTATTTTTTAAAATTCTTTATTAAGCCATTCACCACTAAGATTATGTCGGCTGAAGTACAAACACTGATGCCACGGCGTTTGAACTTCTTGTTATTCCATCGCCATGGTTACACCAACGCCGCCAGCCGCTACAACCGAAGAAAATCGAAATCGAAGGTCCTTGTTCTTTGGTTCGTTCCACTTGAGGATCGAAATATAATCCCAAAGCTAATATATTTAGCCAGCTTGGCATCACAATTAACTAAATATTCAGTCGAAAATATTTATTTGTATTTTCAACTTTCTCTGAGCTGCTGACTTTGTTGACCAACAATAGACGACTGGACAATTTTAGTATTATTTTTCACTCAGCATTTCTGGAACTGTTTACTTCGATATATTTATTAAAACCATGTTTATATAAACGTGTACCTTTTAAATGTAGCGTGGCGTGCATTTAGAAATTCAAGTACGAGTATACAATAAAAGTTTGGATAGTGTTTAGTGGCTTAAAGTTTAATCTTTATATGTCACATTGAGTACTAACTATCGGGTAAACACGTGGGTTCGAGGCAGCCATTGAATTACTTCCTCCGCGATTGCGGAGGTGGATACCTGAACCTCTGACTACCCCGCATGTCTTCTATTGTAGTATATTAATACATATATTTAGGAATAGTTATTATAAATTTATTCTAAGGTAATTTCAAAGTTATCTGTGTCCAAATAAGGATAGTAAAGCTTGGGTATAAGTAGTTTGCTTAGATACTTCTACAATACTTATATTAATTTTATTTTTGTACTTTGTATTTGAAAATAGTTAAAGGTGTAATGCTT
This sequence comes from Leucoptera coffeella, assembly GCA_030578115.1. Classification (NCBI taxonomy): domain Eukaryota; kingdom Metazoa; phylum Arthropoda; class Insecta; order Lepidoptera; family Lyonetiidae; genus Leucoptera; species Leucoptera coffeella. The sequence goes on along the minus strand of JAMBLF010000318.1, from coordinate 4,032 downwards.
AGCAGTGCAATTTAATAGTATTTTAAGCATAGGTTAGTCAATGTGTTATTTTTAATGAATAATGAACTTTTTATGCATTGCCTTCGAATTCAATTATTGAGTCCAAAAATCTGTTTTCAAATTATTTACCTTAAGGCCAATGTAATTTCAAAATTATGTATAGCGTATGTAAATGGTATGAGGTGATGATGAGATTAAATAAGAAAATGAATTTTTAGTAGACTTACTTTTGTATGTTTTTAAGTAAAGCGTCAGCTGCTATAGTTAAAATATACACACGTTTTCCTGTCAGTCTAATTTAGCTTCATCAGAAGACATATTAGTATGAAGTTACTTTTTTAAATGACACACATATTATAAGATTTTATAGCTGTATATAGATATTTCCCTGCCGGAATATGCATTCTAAAACATCCTGTAAAATCCCTCTCGCTTCAATTACATTCTGTTCTTCGCACTACGTACACCAACTTAAGAAGAGTATTTATGATTTGATTTACATAAGCTCTTAATATACTTACGTACTGTGCAATTTTGTTTACTCTTGTAAAATATAAGATTAAATGATATGATACGAGTATGAATGCAGTCAACTAAAAAAAAAAATTAGAAAAGCTTTATTTTTATTAACTTTTATTATATCATACTTACAAAAATATTCATTTTCAATAACTTCCTTTACTATTTTAAAGTCACAAAAGACTTTAAAACACTTAAACTAAATAAACGTAGTCAATAAACGAACAATCTAGAACATTTGGATGTCTTCAACGGGAACTGAGTGGAAGAAATTGTTGATGTTCTTCAGTATTTCACTAAGAACAGACTTGATGGCTGGTGGTCCAATTTCATTGACGATGTCATTCCCGTTAGCTGCTACTAAATCTCTGGCTGCCCGACCTGGGAAAAGAGGTTTGATTACTTTTATATATTTCATACAAACATATTATGCTTTATGACAAGCCGTTTTTTTTATTGTGGCGGAATAGTCAGAGGGTTGAGTGCCTATCTCCGACAATTCAGATGTTCGTTTGATATGAGCCACTGAAAGCTTGCGGAAATCATACAATTTTCTGATTGAGGTAACTCAATAGCCATTAAAGTTTACAATTAAATTTCCTGGTTTCGTACTTAATTTTGTTACTTAATCTGCCTTCATTGGGAATCGAACCGGAGACCTAACGATTAGCGATCAGGTGGTTAAACAATCGCGCAACGAACTTTTATTTAGTCTGATATCTTACCAAGGACTTCATTATTGGGGAACAAGTTGTGGAAGTTGACAGTAGCCTTGTCTTTAAGGGCGAAATTGTGAGTCCAGCTTTTGATGTTCCAGTGCTTCTTGCCGTCAGCCCCGTCGATTTGATCGATGTCCAAGTGAGTGTCAATGTACATTTTTCCTTAAAAAAAGATATGAGAGTTAGTTCTGATCTTTGTTAAAGTATATGCATACACATCACGGCCTAACTCTATAAAGGAGCAGGAAGAGATCATGAATCCTCTTTTGTTTTTTTATTGACAACTGTGTAACTCCAAAACTAGAGAGTGAATTCACATGACCCTATCCTTAACAACCACTTTACTTTTATTGACAACTGTGTACATTCTAAGCTTGGGAGTAAATTCACATTACGCTCGATTATATATAGAGGAGTAGTTAGAGATCACGGATCCTCATTTCTCTCTATCCTTAAAAAACTAACTTTCGTTTCCTTGCTATTTAAACATCTCATCATATACACTTGAGGTATATTGTATTTTTTATTTTTAAGTATACATATATTTGTTACTGGCAAATACGAAAACATGAAAGCTATAATGATACGAAATCTGTGTAATAATATTAATATAGTCCTGCTTTAATCTACACTTCTGGACACATCTATTGGCCCACATAGCATTTTTAATTTCGTTTAGTCCTAGCTAAAAATTTTTATTAGGTCGAGTTAAAAGTTTTTATGCACTTTTGAACCTGGAATATTCACAATGTCATTCAATAGTCTTTTTTTGAATTTCGAACACAGAATTTAAAGAAACAAAAGACAATTTGAAGCCTGTTTATTGATATCAAACAATCGAAACCTAAACTCTAAGGTGGGCCAATAGATGTGTCCGGATGTATACATACTTTAATTAAATTCTCAAACTTACTCAATACGACGTCGATTTTGTCATTTCCTTTGATGGGGAGAACGAATAGCTGTCCATCCAACAAATAGTTGCCGTGAAGTTCCAAGTCGCAGATAATGTCAACTGTCAACTTCTGAGCTGCAGCGTCACGGCTGTAAAATGTAAAATAAAAAAAAGAAAATCTTTAGGACTATAAAATCACTTATTGAAAATTATAAAAAAAATCATTTTTTTATTAAAAAAATATGTCATTAATATAAACAGAATCTTCAAGTAATGGCTGAATTCAAAAAGTAATACTTTTTAAAAAGTTATTTGTGTGAATGCAACCACGGTAAAAGTGCAACTTTTTTCTTATTAAAAACCTTAAACTAATTACTAATTGGTATGTAATACTGACAGCCATATACATTGTGTCAAGGAGTAGGTATTTTTAGTAAAATTAAACTTTTACAATATTTGGGGCACTATAACACCAATTGAACTAGCCACTAACGCATCACTCAAACTAATTAAATTAAGAGTTGTGTAAGGGTACTAGTCAACGTATATTTAAGTAAAATATAGTTACTTTAGATAAAAACATAGCATATATAATCAACTACCAGTCTGGGAAGCAGAAAAAAACGTAGTTCTTAACTTTGCCTTCACCGAGAATAGAAACTGAAACCTCACTTCAAATGGTGAACCCATCGCGCTATGTACTCGTATGGATATTCAAATATAAATTATACAAGTCATTATTTTCAAAATCCTTATCTTTGGTGATCATAATTTCGTTAAATTTATTGATTTAATCATAACATTTTAAAGGAGAGCATCGTTAATATTTAAATAAATAAATTCAATATTTTGAAGGTCCACATATACTTGCATGTCCAAATTTTCTGGAGATCAATAATTTTATTGCCTGCGGTGCTGCTAAGCTTTACCTTTTGAATGCTAAATGTGACGTACTGGATTTTATATCAGTTTGAGGTAGAATAGAAAAGAAACACATTTTCTTACATTCATGGACACCCCAAACGAAACATTGTTTTACACAGAGCGTGTATGACAATGAGCTCTGGCTCATAGTCTTTGTATGGCGCACTAAGGTAGGGTCAAGTAGTATGCATTTCTTTTTTAGACTCATCGTACATTATATATCTATTTGTTTTCAGTCACTACGTTTTTCTAAAATAAACACTGACTAGTACCCTGGTCACTATGCCTAATGGAACTAGCCTAGGACTAAACTTAGCTGGTGCTGTGGTGTTCCAAATATAATTGTTAAATATAATATATCTATAACATACATACACATCGCGGCCGTTTCCCTATAGATTAGTAGGCAGAGATCAAGCATCTGTCCCAATCCTGACAACCCGCTTCGGCTTCATTGACACTCATTTAGTCCTCATACACACTCGGAGGTTATAGGTACTTCTAGCGTCACCCTTTTTCAATATGGTATCTTATATTTTTGTTCCAAGTATTATAATAATAATAATATTTGGACAATATTACACCAACTGAACTAGCCCCTTGTTAAGTGCATTTTAGACTTGTGTTAAGGGTACGAGTCAACGTAAATTTAAGAAATATATACTTATTATATATAGATAAATTCGTATATAGCATATATAACCAACGACCAGACTGGAAAGCAGAAGAAAAGCGTAGTTCTTAACTCTACCACCACCGGGAATCGAACCCGGGACCTCACGATTAGCGTTCAGGCAGCTAACCCATCGCGCCACGGAGGTTGTCAAATTATTAGTACTTACACAATTTTCCTAGGCTTGCAGTCTCTCAAGCCAGTTAAAGTGACGTCAGATAGTATGAACTTGAGGTTGTTGGAGCTGGAGTCAATCCTCTTATAAACATGAGGATCCAGTTTTTCAACGTTGAATTCTGGTA